>SJYQ01093489.1:347028-372800 GCA_006410935.1 Redunca redunca
CCGCCACCCTCCCCTTATCAGTTCTTTATTCAATACTCTCTGTCACCACTTCACCTGGGGATGTGGGCTTGGAAATGTTGGGGGAGAAGACAGCAAGTTACTGGTAACAGCCATGTCTTTGCTTTACTTTTTTTGGCCCCAGCACACAGCATGTGGGATAAGTTCCCTGACCGGGAATCGAACCCATGCCTCTTGCAATGGAAGCATGGAGTCTTAACCACTGGACCACCAAAGAAAGTCCTTATTTTTACTTCTTAAAAAGCCCTCTGTGCAAAAGTGCTACAGTGAACACACATTGTTTTATTTCCACATACCCTTCACCTAAGCACAGTAATCATCTCTCTCGAAATTTTCTAGGATGTCTTCAAATCTCAAAGAGCTAACTTGTCTTATAGGTTTCTTCATCAAGTTTAAGCATATTGAGAATTCCTGAATATAACAGTCTCATCCTAGAGCCACATTCCTGTGCCTAGAATGGGAGTCTTAATACCCAGCTGTGCTATCTTCCTAATCTTCTCATAGGTGAAAGTGAAAGTGTTAGTCACTCAGTCGTGTCCAACTCTTTGTGACCCAATGGACTGTAGCCCACCAGGCTCCTCTGTCCATGGAGTTCTCCAGGCAAGAATACTGGAGTGGGTTGCCATTTCCTTCTCCAGGAGACCTTCCCAAGCCAGGGATCAAACATGGTTCTTCCTCACTGCAGGCAGACTCTTTACCCACTGAGCAACCAGGGAAGGCCTTTCTCATAGGTAGGCCTCCTCAATCATTTTGGTTCTTTTAATAGTTACCTGGGAATCTTGTTTACATGCAGAGTCCCAGGCCCGATCCAGATAATGATTCAGGAGGAAGATGGAGATGAGCCCAGGAATGTGCCCTTTAAAGGAGTCAACCACGTAAATCTGATGCAGGGGATTCATGGTCAACATGTTGAGAAAATCTGTGCAATTGAATCAGGGTTTGAGACAAATGTGCAGGGGGACCTCATTACTCAGCTGGATTGATAGACTGTATACATATGTGTCCATCTGTGCTAGGTAGAGGGGATACCATGGTGGACCAAGGCTGTTCCTATGAAACTTAAGCAAGTAAACAATCACACAAATGAATGTAGAACTACTTCCGTGACAAATGACACAAAGACTTACACAGTGCCATATGAAAAGCTGTGACTAAGGCATTTTCCCTAGTTCCAGATGTCAGGGAAATCTTCCCCTGGAAGCTCCGTAGGTATTACCTAGCCAAAAGGGGAGAGATGAACATTCCAGGCACAGAAAGACTAGCATGTATAAAAGCTTTGTGATAAGAGGAAGACTGGAGAGTCTGAGGAGCTGCCAAAAGTTACCCAGGGGACTGAGTAATATGTAGTCCAATGTTGGCCAACCCCAATCAAGACTTCAAAACTCTAACATTCCATCCTTTTGGAAGGCTGATGAGACTGAAGAATTATTAATTTGCTGGAAGTGGCCCTTAATTTGCAACTAAATGTGAGCTGCTCTAAGACCTTGTCCGTTAACAGGCTAAAACTGGCAGGGCAGCTGGCATCCTGGGTCAGATAAATCACACATCCTTGGCCACCACAACTTTACTAAAACAAGGCAACAGCTGTCTAAATCCCACAAGCCCCCAGAGAGGCTGGAGGAGATTGAATCCAATGTTGCTTTAGGAAGTAGAGAAAGATGGTGGGCAGAATATCAACAAATCAGCACTCATCATCTATCTATCTATACATACACACACACACACATAGACATATATTGCTTCAGTTGTGTCCAACTCTTTACGACCCCATAGTCTATAGTCTCCCAGACTTTTCTGTCCATGGGATTCTCCAGGCAAGAATACTGGAGTGGGTTACCATTTCCTGTTCCAGGATATATATATCTATATCTATCTACCTATACATAGAGAGAGATCCTTCCTATGTGACTCTTGCTATATATATACATATATAGTGCCATGAGCATGATCTGTGTCTTTGCCCTATTGGCTAGGGTTGGTATGCAGATATTCTGCCCACCATCATATTCATGTGTGTGTGTGTGTGTGTGTGTGTGTGTGTGTGCGTGTGTGTGTGTGTGTATGAATCTGTTTTCTGCACACCGTTTTTGAGATCTTTTCCAGCTCTGCTCCCCTGCTTCTTCCAGAGCCACTTTCTATGATCCAAGTGGCCTGGACTTTTCTTATGGTTTTGTCTTACAATGGCTCATCTGTCTTACCACAAAAGAACTGATATTCTCATTGGACAACATAGATAATGGTACCCCTTCCAGGATTTGTATTTTGAAAAAGGCCTGGAAAATAATAACTCAGAAGAGCAAAACAATATATGTCAAATTTCTCAGCATTGTTGTGGTAGACACAAGGATAGACCCTATAATTTTTAGCTGGGCCCACAGTGCCCAAAATAAACACTATACTTCTCATCTTTCCTTATATCATAGTGTTGCCCTGAGGCCAAGTTCTGATCAATGAGATGGGAGCAGACATGTTGGGTTACAGTTTCTGGATGGATGTTTTCATAAAGGGAAGTTGGCACTTAGATCTTTCCTCTTCTTCTTTGTCCTTTCTTCCAGCCTGGCTGTAAATGACTGCCCTCCTAGGCACCACCTTGGACCATGAAAGCAAGGGCCACAGACGAAGGATAATAAAACAGGTAAGCTGGAAGGGGCTCAGCTCTCTAGGGATGTAATGGAATACAGCCATCTCCCCATTCCTGGACCATTTTCCTCTGGACTCGTGAGAGGGAAATAAATCCTATGTGGTTGAAGCCATTGTTATTTTGGGTTTCAGTTACTCACAGCCAAACCTAACTCTAACTGATGAAACCTTCATGGAGATTTGTCTTTATTTTTTTTTCTTTCTTTCTTAATGGAAGAACCCAGTAAATTTTCTTCTTGGAGTTCTCTCAAATGTAGGCAACAACCTTCCCCATCTTCATGTGTGGCTGCTTCTTCAGGTCAACTCAAACTGAATTATAAGATGGAAAATGGACATGGACTCGGGGCATGAAGCCTTGGTCTGAAGCCAGTTCAGCCACAGGCTGTCCCATCATTTTCTCTCACCAGCTTCTGCTTCCTCATCTGAAAATAACCTCTAAGTTTTCTTACAATTTTGATCATTTCTAAGGCCAGGCATGCTAGGCCTCCCTCAATTCTTATACCCACTCTGCCAGGCAATGAAAATTGTTATTAGGATAAAGAGTTGTCATCTCACTAACAACACGTTGTATTTTTTAAGTCTATTATTACTTGTTTGGAACTTGCAACACTATTTTCCACAGATCCATAATATACATGAAGGTTAGGGTCTCAAGCAAATTCCAAGAAGGTGTTTAATCAACTTTCAGTTCAACTCTAGTGCTGGGAGAGTCAAGGAACCAAAACAGAATGTAAAATATTGGTGTTGCGAGTGGGGAGGAGTGCTCAATTTCAAACTGGAGGAGGGGACAGAAACCTCTTTCCCTCTACCCATGGCAAAGAAGGGGACACCCCCATCCTCAGTCCTGTATTCTGGTGGAGGGAATAATCACCTCCCAAGTAATCGCACTTCTCTTTCACATCCAGATTCCTATGAAAGCTAAGAAAAATGGGAGTTTCATCAGGTGTCAAATATGACACCTATGAGACTGCCGCCTGGTTTTCTTCAGTCTAATTCTGACTCATCTGAAAACCTTGTCCTATAGATAAAAGAAAGGCCATTTTCTGGGCATGTCCCAATTCTCTTAACCAGACATTATGCAGAACCCCTGGGACAGTTAGAGGGAGGAAGGGTGCTCTCTTTTAAGGAAATGATGCTTTTATGGCCAAGTCTGACTTCTCTGGTTGATTGCATGGGTGCAGAGCCTGGGCATCATCCAGTTCAACCAAGAGAGCTTAGTGAGGGAGAAACAGTGAGAGGAAGACCTGATCTCATACACTGCATGGACCGAGGGAGTATCTTTTTCTTTCTATCCTGATGAACGTCAGAGTGCTGAGAAGGAAGTCACAGTTCTCTGGTGGGCTCTGATCTGCTCTGCTCTGTTTTTTTTTAAACTGGTCAATATTATTATATGAAAATGACACCTCACTAAAGCTTAAACGGAATAATGAAAAGAAAATGAAAACAAAACAAAGCAAACAAAAGACCCTAGAAAATGGTAAGATAATCTAGAACAGCTATTTTATAAGCAAAAGGAGATCTTTCCAAGAACCCCTTCCCAGAGGACCTCCCCTTCCCTTAGAAAGGGCAGTCCACACCCTGTACCGCTAAGTCTCATCTTTTCTCTTTGTCCCAGATGTTCCCTCCATCTACCCTGACTGAACATAGCCTGCATTTCCATGCACTTGCACAAGCTTCCCCTCTGTCTGCCAAAGCCTTCCCCTCATTCCCTCTCTTGTCCAGATGCCACTGTCTGCAGGAGTCTTCGCCACCCTCCTGTGTTTTCTCTCTCTCCTAGCACCTTGGCATACATCATGGTGTCCCCACATGAGAGACTAAGCTCCTTGACCACGTTGACTCTGGTGACCAGCAAAGTGACCCTGCACACAATAAGGTTCCTGATGGTCAATGAATGTGCGAGTGTTCTCTGCTCCTTCTCACACGGTTGTTGGAATCCTGCTCAGGGTCTATCTCTTCCAAAAGGGGTATCTCTCTTCTCTAAATTCCTATTGTCCCTCTTATTTGTGGTATTAACTGTGAAACATAATTATTTACTACCCTGTATTGTTTTCTGCTCATTCCTGTGTGTCTGACCTCACTGATTCCATTGAATGCTGCTAAAAAGTCAAGACATCTCTGTGGGGGAGAAAAGTGCTCAGTTTCAAACTGTGATTTCCCTTGGATTCTAAGGCAACAGGCCATGTACATGGTAAGCAATCGATGAATGATTGATGGATAAGTATATGAATCCAAAATCGGCTTCTTTCAATTGTGACCCAGTGAAGATTTACATTATCTTGGATAGCTTTTGACATTAAAACAAACAAATAAACAAAAAAGCTTTATACGATTCCACTCATGTGGTGGCATGAGCTATGCTTACACTTTCTACATGTAAAGTTTCTATATGTAACTTCCAAAGAGGTAGTTAGGCCTAGGGGTTCAGAGCATGGGTTCTTGAGCCAGGCTGCCTGGGCTTGAAAGTAGCCTTCCTTCTTGCGAGCCTTAGGCATCTAAACTTATGATAGACTTATTTGTTTCATCTGTAAAATTAAGATAATAATAAGTTCAGTTCAGTCACTCAGGGTCTGACTCTTTGTACCACATGGACTGCAGCACACTAGGCTTCCCTGTCCATCACCAACTTTCAAAGCTTGCTCAAACTCATGTCCATCAAGTCAGTGATGCCATCCAACCATCTCATCCTCTGCTGTCCCCTTCTCCTGCTGCCTTCAATCTTTCCCAGCATCAGGGTCTTTTCCAGTGAGTCAGTTCTTTGCATGAGGTGGCCAACGTACTGGAGTTTCAGTTTCAGCATCAGTTCTTCCAATGAACATTCAGGATTGCTTTCCTTTAGGATGGACTGGTTGGATCTCCTTGCAGTCCAAGGGACTCTCAAGAGTCTTCGCCAACACCACAGATTAAAAGCATCAATTCTTTGGTGCTCAGCTTTCTTTATAGTCCAACTCTCACATTCATACATGGCTACTGGAGAAACCATAGCTTTGAGATGGACCTCTGTTGGCAAAGTAATGTCTCTGCTTTTTAATATGCTGTCTAGATTAGATATAGCTTTTCTTCTAGGGAACAAGCATCTTTCAATTTCATGGCTGCAGTCATCATCTGCAGTGATTTTGGAGCCCAAGAAAATAAAGTCTATCACTGTTTCCATTGTTTCCCCATCTATTTGCCATGAAGTGATGGGACCAGATGCCATGATCTTAGTTTTATGAATACTGAGTTTTAAGCCAATGTTTTCACTCTCCTCTTTCACTTTCATCAAGAGGCTCTTTAGTTCGTCTTCACTTTCTGCCATTAAGGGTGGTGCCATCTGTATATCTGAGGTTATTTATATTTCTCCTGGAAATCTTGATTCCAGCTTGTGCTTCATCCAGCCCGGCATTTTGCATGATATATTCTGCATATAAGTTAAATAAGCAGGGTGACAATATACAACCTTGACATATTCCTTTCCCTATTTGGAACCAGTCTATTGTTCCAGGTCTGGTTCTAACTGTTGCCTCTTGACCTGCATCCAGATTTCTCAGGAGGCAGCTCAGGTGGTCTGGTATTCCCATCTCTTTAAGAATTTTCTACAGTTTGTTGTGATCCACACAACAAAGGCTTTGGGGTAGTCAATAAAGCAGAAGTAGATGTTTGTCTGGAACGCTCTTGCTTTTCTGATGATCTAACAGATGTTGCCAGTTTGATCTCTGGTTCCTCTTTCTTTTCTGAATCCAGCTTGAACGTCTGGAAGTTCACGGTTCACATACTGTTGAAGCCTGGTTTGGAAAATTTTGAGTATTACTTTGCTAGCATGTGAAATGAGTGCAGTGTGTGGTAGTTTGAACATTCTTTGACATTGCCTTTCTTTAGGATTGGAATGAAAACTGACCTTTTCCAGTCCTGTGGCCACTGCTGAGTTTTCCAAATTTGGTGGCATATTGAGTGAAGCACTTTAACAGCATCATCTGTGAAGGTTTGAAATAGCTCAACTGGAATTCTATCACCTCCACTAGCTTTGTTCGTGGTGATGCTTTCTAAGGCTCACTTGACTTTGCATTCCAGGATGTCTCGCTCTAGGTGAGCGATCACACCATCATGGTTATCTGGGTCATGAGATCCTTTTTGTACAGTTCTTCTGTGTATTCTTGCCACCTCTTCTTAATATCTTCTGCTTCTGTTAGCTCCATACCATTTCTGTCCTTTATTGTGCCCATCTTTGCATGAAATGTTCCCTTGGTATCTCTAATTTTCTTGAAGAGATCTCTAGTCTTTCCTATTCTATTGTTTTCCTCTATTTTTTCGCACTGATCCCTGAGGAAGGCTTTCTTGTCTCTCCATGCTATTCTTTGGAACTCTGCATTCAAATGAGTATATCTTTCCTTTTCTCTTTTACCTTTCACTTCTCTTCTTTTCTCAGCTATTTGTAAGGCCTCCTTAGATAACCATTTTGCCTTTTTGTATTCTTTTTCTTGGGGATTGTCTTGATAACTGCCTTTTGTACAATGTTACAAACTCTATCCATAGTTCTTCAGGCACTCTATCTATCAGATCGAGTCCCTTGAGTCTGTTTCTCACTTCCACTGTATAATCATAAGGGATCTGACTTAGGTCATATCTGAATGGTCTAGTGGTTTTCCCTACTTTCTTCAATTTAAGTCTGAATTTGGCAATAAGGAGTTCATGATCTGAGCCACAGTCAGCTCCTGGTCTTGTTTTTGGTGACTGTATAGAGCTTCTCCATCTGTGGCTGCAAAGAACATAATCAATCTGATTTCGGTATTGACCATCTAGTGATGTCCATGTGTAGAGTCTTCTCTTGTGTTGTTGGAAGAGGGTGTTTGCTATGACCAGTGCATTCTCTTGGCAAAACTCTGTTAGCCTTTGACCTGCTTCATTTTGTACTCCAAGGCCAAATTTGCCTGTTACTCCAGGTATCTCTTAAATTACTACTTTTGCTTTCCAGTCCGCTATAATGAAAAGGATATCTTTTATGGGTGTTAGTTCTCGAAGGTCTTGTAGGTCTTCATAGAACTGTTCAACTTCAGCTTTTTCAGCATGACTGGACTTAGATTACTGTGATACTGAATGTCTTCCTCAATGAAACTATGAGCCATGCCGTGTAGGGCCACCAAAGATGAATGGGTCATGGTGGAGAGTTCTGACAAAATGTGGTCCGCTGGTGAAGGCAATGGCAAACCACTTTAGTATTCTTGCCTTGAGAACCCCATGAACAGAATGAAAAGGCAAAAATATATGACACTGAAAGATGAACTCCCCAGGGCAGGAGGTGCCCAATCTTCATGACCCAGATAACCACAATGGTGTGATTCCTCCCTTAGGGCACTCCATCAGAGAAAAGTGGAGAAATAACATCAGAAAGAATGAAGACATGGCACCAAAGTGAAAACAATGCCCAGTTGTGGATGTGACTGGTGATGGAAGTAAAGTTTGATGCTGTAAAAAGCAATATTGCACAGGAACCTGGAATGTTAGGTCCATGAATCAAGGCAAATTGAAAGTGGTCAAACAGGAGATGGCAAAAGTGAACATCGACATTTTAGGAATCGGTGAACTAAAAGGGACTGGAATGGGTGAATTTAACTCAGATGACCATTATATGGGCAAGATTCCCTTAGAAGAAATGGAGTAGCCACCATAGTCAACAAAAGAGTCCAAAATGCAGTACTTGGATGCAATCTTAAAAGCAACCGAATGATGTCTGTTTGTTTCCAAGATAATAATAATAGGACTGTATTAGTCATGGCTCTTCAGAGAAACAGAACCAATAGGATATATAGAGATAGATATATCTATCAGAGGAAATTTACTATAGGAATTGTCTCATGCTGTTATGGAGGCAGAGAAGTCCCATAATTTGCCATTTGCAAGTGGAAAACCAGAAAGACCAGGGATAATTCAACCTGAATCCAAAGGCCTGACAATCAGGCAGCCAATGGTTTAAGTCCTAGTCTGTTTCTGAAAACCTTAGAATCCAGAGCAGCAGTGTCTGAAGGCTGGAGGAAATGGATGTCCCACTCAAGTCGAGAGTAGGAATTTGCCATTCCTCTGCTTTTTGTTCTACTCAGGCCGTCAACGTGCTAGACGATGATGTCCACCTGCTTTGGTGAGGGTGATGCCCTTTACTTAGTCTACTGATTCAAATGCTGCTGCTGCTAAGTCGCTTCAGTCGTGTCCGACTCTGTGCAACCCCATAGACGGCAGCCCACGAGGCTCCCCCGTCCCTGGGATTCTCCAGGCAAGAATACTGGAGTGGGTTGCCATTTTCTTCTCCAATGCATAAAGTGAAAAGTGAAAGTGAAGTCGCTCAGTCGTGTCTGACTCCTAGTGACCCCATGGACTGCAGCCTACCAGGCTCCTCCGTCCATGGGATTTTCCAGGCAAGAGTACCGGAGTGGGGTGCCATTGCCTTCTCTGATTCAAATGCTAGTCTCTTTCAAAGACCCTCAGGGACACAGCCAGAATAATATTTTACCAGCCATCTGGGCAACCCTTAGTCCAGTCACTTTCATACATAAAAGTAATCGTCTCAGGCTCTACCTCCTTAAGTTGTTAAACAGGACTATAAAGTAGGTAATAAACAGGCAATAGAAAGGCTTCCCTGGTGGCCAGTTGGTAAAGAATCTGCTTACAGTGTGCGAGACCTGGGTTCAATCCCTGAGTGCAGAAGACCCCCTTGAAAAGGGAATGGTTACCCACTCCAGTATTTTTGCCTGGAGAATTCCACGGACAGAGTAGCCTGGTGGGCTACACAGTCCATGGGGTCACAAAGAGTTGGACACACCTGAGTGACTAATGCTAAAGTAGAAAACAGAAAAGCGATCATATTGAATACTTGGTATAGTATTTGGCTTATCGTGCTTGATAACTGCAGTTATTATTGGCCAGTGTAGCTGCTAATATGATGCCAGAAGGTTTATACAGAACAAGAGCTCTTGGGAAAGCCAGGGCTCAGTGATCCTGGTCGTCATTCCACTCACTCATGTGTTACTGTAAGGAAAGGCACAACTTTTGGAACCAGGAAGTCAAGCACCCTGGCAGGTAGTGTCATGTCCTGTGGCTGTATATAAGGCCATCTGATACTTAGGACACATTTCAAAAACTTCAGCAAAAGGGGTCTACCCTTCAGTGAGATCAGTGGGTGCAATGCCACATAGATAGTAGGTATGAAAGACTAAATGTTATCATTTATTAATCCCCCAAAACAAGCTGTCAGCTAACTATGGTACAGATACTGCAAAAGCCCATTTGCCTAAAGGATTTGCTCCTTGAGAGTATAAAAGTGTTCTCGTTACTTGGTGTAGAAATGGATATAAATTTAATTGTAATCCAGTTTATGCAAAAAAAAAAAAAAATGCATTTTCCTACCTTCCAGCTCCTCCTCAAAGTACGACAGATGCAAAACTCATTTTTCATGTCTCCCTTTTGGTTTTATCCCTGCACAGTGGCCACAGGAAAATGTAATCTTTCTAGAATGGTGTGGAAAGATACAGTACCTCAGAGAGCAGAAAATCTGGCAAATTTTATACAGGGTATAAAGGTTCATTGTTCTACACGTTTGTTTGCCTACCTGAGTGTGTGTGTCTGTCTTGTGCCAGCCAACAGCTCAGTAGCCATTTCAATCAGCAGAAGCCACATGAGGTGGGAGGTACTTAGGCCAGGATAGTCAATGCTAAGATTTCCCCCCAAAAATCTCTGACCTGTGAAAATGGGATATGTGCCAAAATAAGTAAGCCTTCGCCAGTCAGCAACGGGAACTACAGCCGCAGCACCACAAGAAATGCAGGACCACAAAAGTCTGAGGCAATTGACCTGCCTATGGGCCACAGCTGGGCACAAGGGGCCTCCAAGGAAGTCAGAGCGTGGTGAGAAAGCCCACAGTACACCTCTGAGTCACTTCAGTGGGGATGCCAGAAAAAAGATCTCCAGACCCTGGCCCGATATCTGCCCAGAACAGTCCCTTCTAGCCCAGCGTTGGTGGCCCTTTGCCCAGAGCCTAGAGACAGGCATCCCCCTGCCCTGACTGCTCCATGTGTAGCCATTTTCCTTGAGCTAGACTTCAGGGGATGGGGGTGTCTCTGTTCTCTGCAAGAGCTTTTTCTAAAACATTTATTAGACGTCAGTGCTAAAGAGGTTTAGCTGAAGCAAACCCTGAAGGCACAGTGTTGGAGGGATCACCCTTGATGAAAAAATCGAGAGTGTCCTGATCACAATCTGAAATCATCACCACTAGACTCTGTACTCCTTGGAACCAGGGTACTTCTTTTAAAAAAGGATGTCAACAAGTGGGAAACTGTGCAGCAGAAAGGAGTTAGCACAGCGAGCAGGTCAGAAACCAGTTCACACATGCGCTGAAGAAATGGGGCATTTTTTTTTTTTTTCATTTTGAAAGGCATGTATGTATGTAGAACTGACACACTGGACATGCACCTGACTTGAATCCTGTTCTTTCAAGAAAGAACCAGGATTGGCAGAAGTTACCAGGAACTAGGTTTTAGTTCAGTGTTTCCCAACAGTGGAATGCTCCCCTGCAAGGAAGGGAGGACACAGCCCCTGGCTAGCTGACCTTGTCTCCAGGAGATGGGAGTTTGGACTCAAGGACTTCTGGCATTACTGTTAGACGCACTGGACACAGTGAATTCATCCATGGTGATTCCCCATTACTTTCAGGCCCTCAGTTAAGGAGCAGAAAAGAAGTTGGAAATTAAGCAGACCGTCTCAACCCTGGAAGACTTCAGGTAAGTGGTCCAGCAAGGAAAGGATTGTGACATGCCTCCAGATTCTTGTCTCATCTACACCTGTCCCCGAGAGCAGTAAGACCAGGCCTATCCCACCTGCCAATACAGGAGATATAAGAGACTCCAGTTCGATCCCTGGTTGGGAAGAGGCCCTGTAGGAAGAAATGGCAACCCACTCCAGTGTTCTTGCCTGGAGAATCCCATGGACAGAGGAGCCTGGTGGGCTACAGTCCACGGGTCACAAAGAGTCGGACACGTCTGAGTGACTGAGCGCGCACACACTGACCGGAGAAGGATGCAGTGGGACCTCCCCTCACTGAGCCGAGCCTCAGAGGGGTATCCACTCGCCTCCTTTTAAGTAGATGGAAAATACAGGCAAGGAATTTTAGTTTTTAAAGCCTAGGATGCACTGACCGTAACCAGATATTTTTCCAAGGTAAAGGCAAAGTTCTACCTCCTGCCCCNCTGAGTGACTGAACTGAACTGAAGAGCAGATGCATGCCTGCTCAGTCGCTAAGTCATCTGATTCTTTGTGACCCCGTGGACTGTAGCCCACCAGGCGCCTCTGTCCATGGGATTCTCCAGGAAAGAATACTGGAGTGGGTTGCTACTTCCTTCTCCAGGGAATCTTTCTGACCCAGGGGTGGAACCTCTGCTTGGCAGGAGGATTCTTTACCACCGAGCCACCAAGGAGATCTGACTAAGAACACACTTCTTTCTAATTTTTTTAAAAATGGGTTTTCCACTTCCTATCTCCTAATTATTAAAGTGGCATTTTATATCTTAGAAGATATACAAAAATATTAAGAAGGATTTAAGAAATTGTATATCATTTCACATATTCATAGCTGTTTCCAGCCTACCTTTTGGAAAATTTCCTACATTTCCTTCTATCAAGTTTTTCTTTGAATGATTAGTATTATTTGTATATCTATTCTAAAGACTCCCTGGAAAACTGCACTTTTAAAGACTATATAAACATCGACTCCATGGCTGGGCCATACGTTTCTTAACTATTCTGTTAATAATAGGCATTTAGGCTCTTTCCAGGCTGTCAGTCTTATAAGATGAAGATTACTGTATTATTGGAGAAGGCAATGGCACCCCACTCCAGTACTTTTGCCTGGAAATCCCATGGACGGAGGAGCCTGGTAGGTTGCAGTCCGTGGGGTCGCTAGAGTTGAACACGACTGAGCAACTTCACTTTCACTTTTCACTTTCATGCATTGGAGAAGGAAATGGCAACCCACTCCAGTGTTCTTGCTTGGAGAATCCCAGGGACAGGGAAGCCTGGTGGGCTGCCATCTATGGAGTCGCACAGAGTCAGACACGACTGAAGCAACTTAGCAGCAACTGTATTATTATTGTATTTGTCTATTTTGGTCTATATGGTAATAACCACATAGATCAAATTTGTGTTGAACCAAATTTGAACCAAATTTTCACCCATTATTTGGGTTGAAATTCCTAGAAATGGAAATACTAGGTCAAAGATCACTAAGAAATTTTTACAAAACTTCCCTGGTGGCTTCCCCAGTGGCTCAGTGGTTAAAGAATCTGACTGCAGGGACTTCCCCGGTAGACCCGGGAGTTAAGAATCCATGTTGTAATGCAGACGATGCCAGCTGTATTCCTGGCTGGGAAGCTAAGATCCCACATGCCGCAGAGCAGCTAAGCCCTCTCGCCGTAACTCCGGAGTCTGCATGCTACAACCAGAGAGTCCATGTGCCACAGCGAGAGATCCTGCATGACCCGATGAAGATGCTGCGAGCCACAGCTAACACCCAACACAGTCATAAATAAATAGATACTCAGCTCATTCAGTTGCTAACAATAACAACAAAAAAGAATCCACATGTAATTCAGGAGACACAGGAGCCTTGGGTTCAGTCCCTCAGTTGAGAAGATCTCCTGAAGAAGGAAATGGCAACCCACTCCAGTTTTCTTGCCTGGAGAATCCCATGGACAGAGGAGCCTGGAGGGCTACAGTCCCTGGGGTCACAAAGAGTCAGACAGGACTGAGCGACTAAGTACGGACACACAGACTGTAGCCCACCAGGCTCCTCTGTCCATGGGGATTCTCCAGGCAAGAATACTGGAGTGGGTTGCCATGCTTTCCTCCAGGGGAATCTTCCCAACCTAGGAGTTGAACCCAGGTCTCCCACATTGCAGGTAGATTCTTTATCATCTGAGCCATCAGGGAAGCCCAAGAATACTGGAGTGGGTAACCTATCCCTTCTCCAGGGGATCTTCCTGACCCAGGAATTGAACCAGGGTCTCCTGTGTTGCAGGCACCAGCTGAGCTTGGAAATTAAAAATAAACTGCTAAATGGCCAGTTTTCATAAAATGTTCCTTTATACCAGACCTCACTGACATTGAACATTGGCCTCCTGTAACCATGCAGAGCTGATGAAACCAGGAACGGGCTTAGGCACAGAACACAGGGCAGCCACGAAGGAAGAGTGACGGCAGTATCCCGGCTTAGTGCTCCCCGATGTCTACTCACTTCTAATCACTCACCCAGGCTCTTCCTAGAAGAGGCGGGGCCTTAGCCTTTATCCCTCGCATCCTCCACAGTTATTTCTCACTTTCCAGAAACATCGGCTTACTTACGTGTGCAAAACCAAGTCTCCTGATCTACTCTTGGTGCCAAGGGTTTTGTCAAAGCCCTTTGGCCCTCATCCTCCTTAAGGTTGCTCTATGTAGCACAGGACTCCACCTGCTCCCCAGAACACCACTTTTGGCTAAGCCAGTCTAGCTCTTTGAAGGCAGTTAGTAAAGTGGGCAAAAGCAGGTGAGAAGGGCTGCCTTTTGGCTGCATTTCAGCTTTCTTGTTAGTGAAGTGACTTTGCATAACTACCTTCAGTGGATTTGTGGTATCATTGTTTATAGGATACTCTTGGTATGAGGGAAAAACAAGCTTGAGGTAGACCAGATGGACCCTTTTGATGTTTTTGTGAGACAACACTTTGTTGTGTGTTGTGTGTGTGTGTGTGGGGGGGGGGTGTCTCATGCACTAATGCTCACTAGATGCCAGTAGTTCCCCAAGTTGTGAAACCAAACCGTCTCTAGATGCTGCCAAACTGAATGGCAAAATTGCCCCTGTTGAGAACCATAGTTTTAAGGCCTATGGATCCTGTATTAGGATTCTCCAGAGAAACAGAGTCAATAGCATATGTATGTATATATCTACATATCTCTCTATATCAGTATCTATTTATCTATCTAACTATCTATATACACATAAACAGATTTATTTTAAGAAATTGGCTCACCTGATATTGGAGGCTGGAAAATCAAAAGTCAGTAGGATGAGCTGGCAGGCTGGAGACTCCGGAAAATTGATGTTCCAGTTTGAGCTTCAAGATTGTCTGCTGTGGAATCAGGGAGAATGATGTTATGGATGAAGTCTGAGGGCAGTCAGCTGGAGAATTGTCTTGCGTTTGTTCTGTGCAGACCTTCAACTGATTAGATGAGGCCCGCCAAATTCTGAAAAGCATTTTACTTTACTCGGAATCCACCAATTTAAATGTTAATCTCTCTTTAAAAAAATGCACTCACTAAAATACTCAGAATAATATTTGACCAAATATCTGAGCAACTTGTTGCCCAGTCATGCTGAAACAATAAATTAGCCATCATAGATATATAGCTCATATGCATATGAAGACAGAGATCACATTCTGGGCAGCGACCAGAGGGTAAACAAGTGTTTCAGTTATTGATCAGTGGGTAACACACCACCCCAAACCAGGTGGCTTAAAACTAGGTTCCTTAGATCTGAAATTCAAACGGGGAGTAGAGGGGAGGGTTTATCTCAATCAGTAAGACGCAGATCCCTGAGACTGACAGCTCGATGGAGGCGGGGGTCATCTGGAGGTTCTTCGATACCATTTGGAACTGGGACTGAGGTACTTGAGTTGGGTCTCCTGGGACTATAAACAGAGGACAGTCAGGAAGCATGGCTTCTCCCAGTGTTACTGCTGGGTTCCACAAGGGAACACTCTGGAAGGAATGTCTGGAGATTGGGTGTTCTAAGAGGCCAGGCTGAAGCTGCGGGGCTTCTGATGACCTCCCCTCGAAAGTCAAGCACTGTCACCCATCACATGCCTAGCTGACATCTTCACTTGTCTGCTTTGTAATTCTCAACAACTAAAGTTTATCGCTATGTAATATTTGCTAAGTAACCTGGAGCCCATGGGTCTGCTGATCTTATTTTTTCAGAATTTTAAGTTACCCAGGAAACCATGTTTTCTCTAGGAGTGCACTAGGAAAGTAAAATCCAACATGTTTATATTCTTCCTTTCCCTTTCAAGAGAAAGCTCCTTTTATCTGTTTCCAGCTTCCTGCTCTCCTGAGAAAGGAAAGGGATAGAGTGAATTTTATACCTTGATGTTGGTGAGTTATGGCTGCATGTGTGTGTGTGTGTGTGCTCAGTCGTGTCAGTCGTATCTGACTCTTTGTGACCCCATGGACTATAGCCCGCCAGGCTCCTATGTCCATGGGGATTCTCCAGGCAAGACTACTGAATGAGGTTGTCATGCCTTCCTCCAGGGGAATCTTTCTGACCCAGGGATCGAACCCACGTCTCCTATGCCTCATGCATTGAGGTGGTGCTGAGCCAGTAAGGAAGCCTGAGTTATAGCCACTTACAGACAGCTTTATCCAACAAAGACTCTAGTACTGCTTATCTAGACAAGAGAAGAAAATGAAAGGGTCCCAGTTAATTCACATGACCTTTGATATTGATCACACAATTGTGGCAGAGAACACAGAGATGGTGGCTTGAAATAAAACTCCAACTGACATAGTTTTAAAAGCAGTATGGCAGCTCTGAGCTTGCCACAGGGTTAGAAAGAGAGTGAGAAGCCTTCCTTTTGGAAAGCTGGCCTGTAGCCGAAAACCAATGGTTAGTTCCTTCTTCCTCTGCTGTTCCTCTCTTCCGACTTTATATGAAAACAATACTTTCTTCTTTTTCATGAGTGGGAAGAACAGCCAGTAATAAATAGAGTGAGAGTCCCTCAAGCCCAGGCTATGGTAACCTCAGTCCATGGTAATCCCATATATTGTTCCCTTTTCCAGAATGTGTCATTTATTTCCCACCAGCATAAATGATGGAGAAGAAGAGATCATGCTTGTGTAACAGTTCATCAACCAAAGGAACCAAAGGACCATTCCCCTGGCACTCTGAAGAGCATGGTAGAGTTGTCATTGCCGGGTAACCAGGTGCAAAGCAGCACTGTGACATTTGAGCTTTCCACAGAAAGAAATAGATTAGGAAAAGATTTAAAAGTTTCTTCAACCACATGGAGTCGTTTCTCTTGAAAAACTTTTTAGAGTAATCCCAAATGTTAGAAACCTATTTTTCTAGTAAATAAATTCAAATCTGGACAAAATAACTCCCTGAATCCTCTTAATGAGAATATTGATGATTAAAATGTGGTAGTCAACCCGACGAAGGTTGATAAAGAAAATAATTTTCCGTCAAAGAATAAGATTTTCCAAAATTGTCAAAACAGCTCAAGACTGTGCCCATTTCTATGTCCAATACAGTGTGGAAAGAATTCAGTCCTATGAACCAGCATCATTGAAAAGAGAATAATGAAATAAACATGAAGTGAGCTATGTGCTTTCAAAAAATATTCTTTGTGCCTGTTTGGAAGGTGTTTGAAAGCAAAAGTTACAGTTTCTTTAATAAATATATATACATGTTGCTGCTATTATTTAGTTGCTAAATCATATCTAACTCTTTTTTGACCCCATGGACTGTAGCCCATCAGGCTCCTCTGTCCATGGGATTTCCCAGGCAAGAATGCAGGAGGGGGTTGCCATTTTCTTCTCCAGGAGATCTTCCCAACCCAGGGAGTGAGCCCATGTCTCCTGCATTGGCAGGCTGATTCTTTACCACTGAGCCACCAGGGAAGCCCAAATATAGATTGTATATTATTAATATATATATATATATATAACTATACAAATATATGTAAGCCTATATATATATGGCATGTGGCCAATTTAATACAAAAAATAAATATTTTATGACTGTTCAGCATTTCATTGAAACCATCTAGTGATGCTGTGGGACTGGTCTCCCCACAATGCTTAATGCTGACTCAGTGGAGCATAGGGACAGGAAGGATGAGAAGGGGTCCTGGAGAACGTGGGACACGGGACCCAAAAAAGTATGACATCAAAGTCAAGAGCAATGGATGGGACAGCAAGATGAGAAATGGAGAGGGGAAGGAAGAGTGAAAAGGGGAAGGCAGGCATCTTAGCGAAGGCTGCTACTTTCCTAAAAATTAAAAAAATAATAATAATAAGATTAAGTGAAAGGAAAACCAGAATTTGCTAAAATGGGATCGGAATAGGTACTAAAACCCTGAACAAAGAGCAGCAGAAAGAGAACAGGAACTCTGCCCGACTGTCCCCCTATCTCTGTGACGTCCACATTCAGCGGCTCCCTGGCCAGGACTGGCCTCTGTTCCGAGTGGACACTGTGCTTCTCTCTGAACAAACTGTAGCTAAAAGAATTTTAATATGGATGTACCGCTCATTCCTGTGTGTTATCAGAGCTCACCAGGCCATCTCTAGACACACAGGAATCCCTCCCCAGCAGGCAGGGTAAGTCAAGATCTCAGACAATGGGGATGAGTAGAGGCCAGAGGGAAGGCCCGGGGGAAAAGCTAGAATAATGTCAGGTACAGACATTATTGTTGGTGGCGGTTTATTCACTCAGTTGTGTCTGACTCTACAACTCATGGACTGTTGCCTTTCAGGCTCCTCTGTCCATGGAATTTTCCAGAAAAGAATACTGGAGTGGGTTGTCATGCCCTTCTCCAGGGGATCGGGATCTTTTCAACCCAGGGGTGGAACCTGGGTGTCCTGCATGGCAGGCAGACTTTTTAAAACAATTTAATTAATTTATTTGTGGCTGTGCAGGGTCTTCACTGCTGCCTGGGCTTTCTCTAGCTGCAGTGCGTGGGGGCTACCCTAGTTGCGGGGCGCTGGCCTCTCCCCGCAGTGGCTTCTCTCGGCGTGCAGCGCAGGCTGTAGGGTGCTAGGGCCTCAGTAGTTGCGGTGCAAGGGTTTAGTCGTTCTGCAGCATGTGGGATTTTCCGGATTAGGGATTGAACCTGCGTCTCCTACACTGGCAAGTGAATTTTTTTTACCAACTGAGCCACCAGGGAAGCCCTTCTTGCTATCTTGATTTCCTATAAAGCAGTCTCCTCAAACTTTAAAGCACTACAGAGTCAGCTTAGGGATATTGTTCAAATGTAGATACCGGTTCAGAAGCGCTGGGATGAATCCAAATGCTACATTCTTACAAGCTTCTGGTGATGCTGCTGGTCTTCAGCCAGCACTGGGAGGAGTGATTTATAGAGCACCCTGACGAACCCTGATTGAGTCGGGTGTCACAAGAGGGAGGGAGAGAATGAGAGAGAGACTCTTTCCTGCAGGTTCCTATAGAGAGTATGCGGGAAGCAACATATGTTCTTTGTTCCCTTATTACAGTACTTTGTCCACTTCCCCAGGGTTCAGAGTGATGACAGTTTCCTTTTAGAACTTTTAGGGAGCTAGCATGCTCTACTCATGAGACTGGACACAGAGCAATACCAGGTATGAGTCACCCAGGGAAGGAAGCGGAACTCAGCGATTCTGGGAGCTCTAACCTGCCCTCTGAGCTGGGCACCTGGCTGCCCCCTGCAGCTTCTCTACTTTGTTTGAACTTAATCCTTCTTCCCTGGAGGAACAATAGTTACCTCTGAATCAAGCTCAACCTGAACATCAAGTGTATGTTGAAAAGCTTGAATGATGGAAGCAGCAATATTGAGAAAGTGATAAAAATCAGACTTCAGGACAGAGGCTAGTGGTTCAAGTCTGATTTCTTTACCTCCTTGAAAGATGTTTCTGACCTAGAAGCTACCTCCGTGCTCCCGTGTGTGAGACAGAAGCAGGGTAGATGGAACGCATCCCCTACAAACCAGAGGCAAACACCATTAAGAAAAACGATGGTTTGGCTTCCTGAGGAGAGTCAGAGTTAACACCCAATCTCAGTTGGAGTACTTTCATCTTTGTTTCCTTTGACAGTAACTGCGTGTTGCGTGAGGCAGTGTGGGTGTCCTCGGGGGTGGCTACCTAGCTTTGCATGTTTCCTGACTGACACAACACCCCTGCCAGTGCCTGGGGCCGGGGTGCTGAGTGTCAGCGGGAGGAGTAACCGAGTTTCACTTCCTTGCTGGTTGGAGACTTGCAGCCACAGCCGGCTTGGCTCTCACCAAGGAGGGGAGACTGTGAGGAACAGCAGGGCCGCCCCTCTCTGCCTCTTCCCCAGAGCACCTCGGCAGGGGCTTTGTGGACGTAAGGGGCGTGAATGGGCAGAGCAGAATATCTAGCAGGGAAGATGAGCACCCAGGATCCTTCAGATCTGTGGAGCAGGTCAGACGGAGAAGCGGAGCTGCTCCAGGACTTGGGGTAAGAAGGCAGGTTCCTTTCTCCAAGAGATCCCTGGGTGAGCCTGAACTCACGGCTCTGACCTGAATGCGCGGCTTGATGAGTGATTACCCTTAGCACTGTCTCTCTCTGCCTGCCAATCTTCTGCCCTTTTTACTCAATGGACAGTAGCTACTCATCTCTGTGTGGGGCCAGTTCCACTGTGAAAGCATGTATCATCTTTGCAGATCTAAAAATAAGGAGGTGGAGAAAATGGGACAAAAATAAAATATTGGAAATTCTTTGAGATTACGGACAGAATTGGGCTGTGGTCACTGCTGTTGCTGGGTTTCCTTGTTGTTATCTATCTGGTTTATAAATAAATCTGCTGTTAAACAGTTCTGAGCTCCAAGCTGTGAAATAAACAGAAAGCCTAGACCCTGCCGTAAGGGAGAGGGACTTTTTCAAAAGAGAAAGAATGAGGAAGTATGTGCAGCCGTGTCCCATATGTGTTTCTTTCTCCCGACACTACACTTGTGACCTCTTGTATGCATGCAGGTCTGGAAGGACAACTTTGAGCCTTTCAAATACTAACAAGTCAGGAAGGGGATAAACTTTCTGCTCCAAACAGGCTGTACATTTAGGTAGGTAAAGTCATCGTAGTCCTGTCTTTAGAAAGGGACCAGATGAGACAGTTCCTCAGGATACTTAATAAAAGAAGCAAGTATTGCGCAAGAGAAGGGCAGGGGATTTCCTAGAGAAACTGCTCCTTTCCCCGGATGCACCAGGAATAGACTGGCAAGGCTGGTTTTGACACCTGTGATTCCAGAGAGGCAAGCCTTGCACCTGCTGTCCTACTAAACAGCTCTGATCTTCACAAACACCCAAGGACAGAGGACCTTCACTCATCTCCATCTTACAAAGGAAGGAAACAAGCACCCAAGGGACTGAATAAGTTCCAGCAGTCACCAATCAATTACGAGTCAGGTTTCCAATCTGCCAGGTCTGTGTTCTTAATCAGACCTGGGATGAACTCTCTCTCCTTGAAGACCACAGAGATTGTATCTTTTGGAGTTGTACTACTATAAGAGTTCTCAACAAGTCATGTCTTTATTAATAGATTTTAAACTTGAGGTCTCAGAACTGAACTCTACCTTCATAAGGTAAATCAGACATAACAGCCAGATTTTTCAGTAAAGGAAACTCCCCTTATGAGGAGTGGAGTCAGAGCTCCAGGACACTTCTAGCCTCCTGGACCAAATCCCCAATCAGCAGAGGTAAAATGCCCCCTGAGCATCCAAAACAGTCATCACAGAGCCGAGGCATGAAAGCAGGAAGCTGGGCTCTCAATTAGATCTTTATTAACTTATTAAACTATCATTCTTTATGCGATGGGTTATCTAGATTCCCAGCCCACAATTGGTAGGAAGCCCCAAAGAAGAGACAAAGGAAATACTCAGCTCTGCTCCCTTAATTCAACAATCCTTGAACCGAGGCTCTGTGATTGAGTACCCTTGGCACTCACTTCAGTGACAAAGATGAGCTAATGCTGTCTCTTCTCCCCACCTTAGTGCCCATAGCAAGAAATGACTACAGGTAAAACCCACAAGGAAACAGGTGTCTTTCCTCTACATGTGGAGATGGACATCCACTGCAATGCCCAGTTACCCCCGAAAGGTGCTTTTATGTCCAGACCTCTCTATTTCAGGAGGCCTAGAAATGTCTTTAACATTGGAGGATGGTTTCTGTAACAACAGGCCAGCTACAGTTGTCTAGGGAAATTGCTCTTTGGCCATGAACTAGTATAACCTAAGGAGTTTAAAAAAATTCCCTGCCCAGGCCACCCACCAGACAAATGACATCAGTGTCCTGGGAGGTGAGCATTTTCTTTGTAAAGTTTCCAAGTGATTCCAGAGGGAGACTGAAGCTGAGAATCCCTGCACAAAACAGAAATCCGACAGAAGCACTGAGTCAGTGTGCCCTTGTCTTTCATCTGTTGAGTATGTGCATGAGGAATCGTAAAGCCATGAATAAATAGATACTGATATTTCATTTGTAGGTTTGGGAGCATTTTGTTTACCAGTTTTTTACAGATATATTTAATAGGTCATAGAATTCACTCCTTTCTAGTGTACAATTCAATAATTTGTAGTGGCTTTAAAGAGTGCTACATCCATCACCATAAACCAATTTTATAACATTTTCATCATCCTGATAAGAAACCAAAAGAGCATTTTTTTTTTTTAATACTCAGTGTTGGGTTAATATATCACCTGGCTGGTGGATGGCCCTGTTTCCCAGGTATAAATACTCTGACCATGGGCATTTTCAAGCTGCCAAAGGTTTAACAACAAGCTTGCAAAGTCCCTGACAGTTTAATAATGGACTTGAGCTCTTGTCCCTCTAGGACAATCCTGATACACTTCTCGTCAGTCATAAGATCTGAGAAAACTTGAAAATGACTTCTTGTCTCTGGTGGAATTCTGAATAAAGTGAAACTTCTTTGAACCTGTAAGCTACTGGTTAGGTAGAAAGTGAAAGTGAAAGTGAAGTCACTCAGTCGTGTCTGACTCTTTGCGACCCCATGGACTGTACCCCACCAGGCTCCTCAGTCCATGGAATTTTCCAGGCAAGAGTACTAGAGTGGGTTGCCATTTCCTTCTCCAGGGGATCTTCCCAACCCAGGGATTGAACCTGGGTCTCCCACACTACAGGCAGATGCTTTACCATCTGAGCCACCAGAATCTACCCCCAAATAGAATGTGGAGGCTCAGTGATGTCTGACTCTTTGCAACTCCATGGACGGTAGCCCATCAGACTCTCCTGTCCTTGGAATTTTCCAGGCAAGAATACTGGAACAGGTTGCCATATATTACTCCAGGCGATCTTCATGACTCAAGGATCGATCTACATTGGCAGGCAGATTCTTTACTACTGTGCCACCTTGGAATCCAGCTACCCCTAAACTTCTAATTAATTCAGTTTTTCAAATGCTCCCTAAAAACAAAATGATTTAATGCAGTTGGTAGATAAAAAGGGGCTGATATTATTGCCTTCGTTTTAAAGTTATTTTTACAAGGATTATTTGAATAGTTAGGTAGATTCTTAATGTTTGTATTTCTGATATAGACAAACAGATAAGGTGATGGTTAAATGGAAGACATGTTATGCATTTTTATTCTTCGGTCCCTATTTTCCTCCGGGCTCTGGAATCTGTCAGCTCTGTAAATTAAATCCTGAATTGCAGCAGCTCCTTTCCCTGCCTTTCTAGTACACACATGACTTGCACAGAAGACGCGTTTATTCTCTCTAAAGTACCTAAGTCAAGCAACTTGGATGCATTTCTGTGTCTCATTTGTCGAGTGTCAGCCTAAAAACATTTTTTTCCTTCACCCTAAACATATTCACCCAGCCAGAAGCAAAGGGGAAATAACACAATCTGCAATGGTTGCTCAGCTTCACTTACACACTGGCCGAATGGGGGTGGGGGGGAGGTGGGAAGGGAGGGGCAAGGGCTGTGGAGGATGGTCCGTGTGAAGGGGAAGGTGGACAGGGAACAGAGGGCAGGCTGTGTGAGGCTTTCAAAATCAAGTGATGGGGAAAGGAAACAAACAATGACGATTCGAGACACCACCTAAGGAACAAACTAGGCTAGAATTGCTAATCAGTTTAGTGTTGTCCAACTCCTTGGGACCCCATGGACTGTAGGCCCGCCAGGTGCCTCTGTCTGTGGAATTTTCCAGGCAAGAATACCGGAGTGAGTATTCCCTTCTCCAGGGGATCTTCCCCATTTAAGGGCTTCCCTGGTGGCTGAGACGGTAAAGAATCTGCCTTCAATGCCTTGAAACCCAGGATCGATCCCAGGTCAGGAAGATTCCCTGGAGAAGGGAACGGCAGCCCAATCCAATATTCTTGCCTGGGGAATTCCAAGGACAGAGGAGGAGCCTGATGTGCAACAGTCCATGGGGTTGAAATGAGTCAGACCAACAAATCGATTAACAGTTTCACTTTCATTTTAACTATTTAAAATTCCCGCAATTCTTTTATTATAAAAAAAGTTCCTACAAGACAGTGTAGGAATGGTGTAGGTTTGTAGTTTGTTTAAGGATGCTCCCTTGCAAACGGTACAACTACAGACACAAAAGAGATACGATGAAATAAAAATATTTTAAAACTAAATATTCATGGGGACTTCCCTCATGGTCCAGAGATTACAAGGGACGTGGGTTTAATTCCTGGTTGCAGAACTAAGATCCCACATGCTGCGGGGCCAAAATGTAAAAAGAAAAGAAAAAATTATTCAAATTATCTAGTCATACATATTCCTTCAAGTAAGAAATATAGTAAATATTCCTTTAAAAAATATTCTTTTGTTATATATATACTTTCCCAAGTCTCAGATTTGATAAGAAAGTATCTGTGTTTGGCTGTGTTGGTCAAAGTCAAGAAAGTAGATTCTAAGCTCTGGGTATTAAAATAAATTCACTAAAAAGTATCTCACTTCTCACCTCTAAGAGAAGGTTAGAGCAGATGAAGGGTCAGCAAACATTTTTGTCAAAACCCAGGTTATAAATATTTCAGACTTTGCAGGCTTGATGACTTATGCTTCAGCTACTCACATCTGCCCTTGTGCCCAGCCACAGATAACACAAAAACAAATGACTACGATGGGGTGCAAACACAATGTTATTTAAAGACCTACCCTAAAATTTGAATTTCATATAATTTTCATGAATCACAAAATATTCTTTTTTTTCCCCCTAACTGTTTAAGTATAAAACTCCACTTGGCTCACAGTCAAAACAAAAACGTGTACCTTGGCAGGAATTGGCCCTCGGATGATGACTTGTTGACCTAGGGAATGAGTAATAACGACTAAAGCAAGTTCTCATGGCAAAGCAGGCATTTTGCATGCACTCACTCTGGCCTTTGAATGATACTGATGTTCCAGCTCTACATCCAAGGAGACTCATCAGCAGAGCAATCAGACTGCCTGGCATCCTAGAGAATCTGGGTCCCCAGTCCATGCTTATCCCATGGAACCAGGTTGTTCTCCTGTTCTGAGTCATGTGCCAGCCCCAGGCCATTCACATCATTTGACCTTCCAATACCACCATCAGCACAGTGTGATTATGCTCATTTCATAAATTCAGGAGGTGACTTCAAGTCAGTCAAGTGAACTGTCTCTAGGTCTGCTGCTGCTGCTGCTGCTAAGTCGCTTCAGTCGTGTCCGACTCTGTGCAACCCCATAGATGGCAGCCCACCAGGCTCCCCTGTCCCTGGGATTCTCCAGGCAAGAACACTGGAGTGGGTTGCCACTTCCTTCTCCAATGCAGGAGAGTGAAAAGTGAAAGTGAAGTTGCTCAGTTGTGTCTGACTCTTAGCGATCTCATGGACTGCAAACCACCAGGCTCCTCCGTCCATGGGATTTTCCAGGCAAGAGTACTGGAGTGGGGTGCCATGTCACAGACCTCGATGCTGGTGCCCTGACAGTGCCTCTGACAGTGCCTCTGACAGTGCCTAGGAACTTGCTCCAAAGCTGCTACTCCTTCCAAGAGATGAAAGAAGGTAAAGGTTCTAAGAATGGCAATTAGTCATTGCTGGATGCTCACCATATACCAGGCATTATTTTAAGCCCTTTGCTTGTGTGACTTATTAAATTCACACATCACTGTGGATAGATGCTACCACTTATGTCATTCTTGTTTGCAAATGGAGAAATGAAGGACAGAGCTTTTATTACCACATGCCCAGGTTTACAAGCTCACAACACTTTGAATCCAGGAGTCTGGCTCCAGAGCACACATTTTTCTCCACTAATATGACTTCCTAATTTCTGTCAAACTTCTCTCTTCTTATTATACCTGCACTATTAGTGCTGGTGAGAACTGAGACCAAAAAAAAGTTCCGTGATGACTACCACCAAAACTTTTTTTTTTTTT
>SJYQ01093489.1:372932-443447 GCA_006410935.1 Redunca redunca
TTTTTTTTTTTCAAACCTGGGTTAATTTCTTGTTCCCGGCAACTCCCTCCCACAACTATCCCATCAGCTAGGATAAATTCCTGCTCTGAGCCCACACACTCGGGCTCCTGCTCCCTGATGTGGGCCCGTATCTGAACCCCACCGCAGCTGGGTAGCTGAGTCTTAGCTGTTGCTTGGTCATCTCCAGGCTCCCTGTAGTCCTGTGCTCCCAACTCCCTGCCCACTATTGTCTGCTCCCATTGTCTCTTGTTAGAACTGCTTTGTCTAAAAATCTTTAAAGTTTAAAAACCATAAAGGCAAGAGTTCAATTTGTTTGGAGAAAAATGTAGCTATGTCAGACAAGGTTACTTTTTGGAGGCACATGCTGAATTACTTAAGATGAAAGTGCTGTGATATCTGTAATTTACTTTTAAATGTTCACCCAAAAACATAGGAAGAAAATATGGCAAAAAGTTGAAAATGATTTTACCTAAAATATGGATATTATTTAAATATGTGGGTATTATTTATACTATTTTTCTACTTTCTTATATATTTGATATTATTCATCACAGTTTAAAATAATAAATGCAGTAATTATTGAAAATTTGGGGAACAAAGAAAAGCACCCAAAATGACCCCCAAAATGACATATTATTCAACTTCTCTCCAGTCTTAAAAGCAGTTTTCTGTAAACACACACAGATGGAATTGCGGTCATGCCTTGTATATGATTTTGCTCTGGCTTTCTGGTACCGTGTATCTTCTTCATCTGCTTTTAGTTCTTTCTCAGAGTGGATTCTGGGGTCTGGTCTTTCCTCAGCTAGCCTGTTTCTCTACTTTAAAATCTGAATATTTGGACTGGTCCAAATTCCAGAAGGCCTTAAATAGATTAGGACTTTGGACTTCGGTCAAACATCAGTTGACAGTATGGAAATATGGAACATTTACAGGAACGTGGACTTGTGTGGCCACCATGCTTTGTTTTGGGATAGATTAACCTGGGAATTGAGCATAACGTGTAGCAATGAGTTCAGAGCCAAGAAAGCTAACAAGTGCGGGAGTTTACGGATCTGTGAATAAGAAACTAGAGTGAGGCTCTGGGAATAGTAAGGAAGGAACAGGGGTGGATGTCAGCAATTCCTCTGAGCTAAAAACATAAGGGATTCATATCCAAATAAGAATGAGTTCTGCTTTTGTACAGTTTTTCAAAATGACATAAAAAATTTTTGACAGTCTTAATGTCCTGAATGCCTTCTAATTCATCCATTGTTTGCTCTATCATTATAAAAATCTAAAGGTGCCTGAGTCTCATTTTACTGCTCCTAGCATTCTGACTCACCACCAGTTTTGTCTATGTTTTGGATTAATTCTCCACACTGTCTTAGAACCATTTCCAGATGATGTCAGTCCTGAGGCCCTCAGAGGTTTGGGCATCTGCTCCAGGCTGAGCACTGAGTCCTCCTTTTGACAATGAGCAACGTAGGGGCAGGGCTGTAGATTACATATCTTTGTCTATTCCATCCAAGCCCAGCACTTGACAAAGAGCAGATGTCTAAATATCTGAATTGTCTCAAGTTGGGTCAAAAGCAAGACAAGTACTCAAGGTCCCTGACTTCAGTTTTCTACACCAACACTGATGATGTACTTGTATATATTACCCTCAGACTCACTCAGTCCTCTTAACAAATGGTTTACCTGCTGGGAAAAATTGACCTCAGTTGCAGGCATCATCTCAATAATGAAATAGACAGGAGATAATGAAACAAGGATCTTTTTTTTTACACTCCCTCAAAGTTTGGGACCTTTTCCTATAGATGTAGCTTCCTGAAAGTGGCCATCTCTGTCCCCTGTCCCAGCCCACAATGGTAGGTTGTCAGTGGCAACTACAGTCTGAGGACAATTACCCACCCTGAAGCAGCATTTCATGATGTTTAGGTTGTAAGGGAAACCAGACAAAGTGCAGAGTCAAGCTTGCTTCCACTCAGATATGAGCCCTCTTGAGAGAGCGTCTGGTTTGGGACGTCTGCCCAGTCATCCAAGCTCCCCTCAAGCTCTTATCCATGAAACAGTTTTGCTAGCTAGTCTCTGAAATTTGGTTCCCAGTCCCAATCACACATTCCCTGACTCCCAGCCACGGGGAGAACAGTGATGCTCTCTTGGTTTTATAGCCTTTTGTGCACACTGCAGGCAGACCTGGGGACTGGACAGGATCCCCCACCCTCCCCATTCCCGGTGGCTCTGCCCGAGGGTCTCACATGTCTCCGACCTCCCTGGGTCCACTGACCCAGGTCAGGCTCTGCAGGTCTGCATCCTTCTGTTACCTGGGGTTCTCCACTTCTCTGTCCTGGACCACCCTGGGCGGGTCTCTGTTAGTCCTTAGGTGTTTCTGGCTGCCTATGTGAGCCTCTGTGTGTGCGCCTTTCTCGGTCTCCTGGTCTCCGTGTCTCTCTTTCTACAGTTCTTGGCTTATGTGTCTCCGACCCTTTGTGTCCCTCTGTGTCTCTGGATTTAAGGGTCTCTGGCTCTCTTTCTGTGTTTCCACCTCTCAGAACTTCTTGTCTCACTGCTCAGGCTCCTTCAAGAGAAGGTTTGGCCTGGTTTCCGACTCCCACAGAACTATGACACCCGTTCAGCCTGTTTCCTTCGAGCTGGGCCTTGGCTCCCCGAGAAAACACTGGAGGCCCCCCCTTCAGTGCATTGTGCGACCAGAGACACACCTGGCTCTGGCGTCACTCGGGTGTGCTCCCTAAAGCCTGCGGCAGCTGGCCGCCCATCTGGCTCTGCTACTGTCATCTGTAAGTGTGGGCATTTAGAATGCCAGTGGACAATGCCTTGGACCAGCTGGTTCCATCACAGAAACCTCCTGATTGGAGACTGTGGGGAGTCTACAACTGCCCCATGGATCACACTGTGATACACAGAGCTTTCAAACTTCTTTGCCAAGCCTCTGCTTGGTTCTGTTTATTTGGATGGGCTCCTTTGCTATGATCAACGGAAAGATGAGCCCACATCTGTGAACGGCGGACTTAACATGCTCATGTGGACAATACCACATTGTCACATAAAACATGCCACAGCCTGACTATGGTGCCAATTTCACTACTGACATCTTCTGAGCTGATAAGACATTTCCTTTTCCTTAACCCATGATTTCTGATGGCCGAGTGCTTCATTTTTTCAGGAAATCAAATTATCTAACACTGCTGCTGCTGCTAAGTTGCTTCAGTCATGTCCGATTCTGTGTGACCTGGTGAAAAAAATGAATACGAAAGCAATCCCATGGAGAGACTCCAGCACAGAGGATGAAGTAGCCTGAGTTAAGATGGTTAGGTTGAGATTGCCTAATAGATTCATTTTGTTGTTGTTGTTCCATCATCATCGTGTTCAGAAGGATTCTGAGGGCAAGCATAAACTTAGCAAGGAGGAAGACAGAGAGTGCAGAGACTTCCCTTGTGGTCCTGTGGCTAAGACTCTGTGCTCCCAATGCAGGGGCCTGGCTCTATTCCTGGTCAGGGAATTAGATTCCACATGCTGCAACTAAGAGTCTGTGGGCTTCACTAAAGATTTCCGATGCTGCCACGAAGACTGAAGACCCCGAGGGCCTCAACTAAGACCTGCACGGCCAAATAAATTTAAAAAAAGAAAAAAGAAAGAAAGAAAAGGGGAGTGCATCATATGTTATGAATTTGCCATCTTTGGTCTAGAGAGTTCAGAAAGTATGTCAGTGCCATTCAAAAGTGAGAATAATTTTCAGAACTGTTTCTTTTGCATTCTAAAGCTTCTCAAATATAATATATTTAAGTTTTTGATTAAGAAGGCTTGCCATCTTCCTTTTTGTCTAAAAAAAAAATGCTTGTCATGAACACGAAAAAAAAGTGAGCGTAATTTTAAAATGAATAAAAAGTGAAAATTCTCTAAAGAAGAGTGCTTTTGTTGGCTGTTCAACTCCAGAGCCTATCAGCTGTTTTCACACAAGCAGGACTTTCTGTTATTGTTTCGGGTTAAAATATATGTCCTCATAAGTCTGAAAGGACAGAATCTTATTTCTATATCACTTCTCTTTGGCAGGAAGGGGGAAAATAGGTATTTAAATATGTGAATAATCTGTAGACATGAGTTAGGAAGAAATTTTCTCCCCAAGATGTATATAACCAAAACCGGATGTATGGCTCATGTTTTAATATGCAAGACTGGTTTCTGTGTCCACTTGTTCCTCCACTGTTACTTTGCATTATTCCTCAGTATAGACCCTCTGTTCCAGGTGGGCACTGTGTTTTCTGTAGACCCATGCATATGTCAACCCCAGCGCCTTTGCTTATGCTACTGCTCCTGTTGGAATGCTCTTTTTTCGTACACTTAATGAATTCTGTATCTGTTCTTCAAGTTCCAACTCATGGTCTTCCTCCTCCATGAAGCTTTCCTGGATTATTTCATTTCCTCAGGCGCTCCCCCTTCTATATCATTTACTGTCCATATCACTAAGATAGCAGCTATCTGGGGATTTTTTTTTAAATTAAATTAGCCACAGACCCTTCTCTTTTCTTCCTAAGTACTGTAAAGCCACTTAGTATACGTTTTGCTCTCTTTGTCTCCCTCTTTAATACTACATATAGTACACTCAAACCATCAAGATTATTGAAGTGAATTCAAGTTTTTAGGACCAAGGGTCCTTCAACTCTGTGCTTCTCAAACTCTAACTTCATACCAATCATGTAGAGCTCGTGATGAAAACAGATTATAATTCAAGGGGTCTAGGAAAGTGAATGTGCTAATGTGAATTCCTAACAAAATCGCAGGGTTCTGAATGACAAAAGACGTCACATTGTTTTTCAAACATCAGATATAACCCAAGCACGTCCTTAAAGTTAATTTAGTGTATCACAATCAATATTTGTTGAAAAGAAATAGAAAAGAAAATAGTAAACAGCATTTAAAAGGATAGTATTGTTTCCTAGAACACTTTTGGGGTTTTTTTGTATGTATGTTTATAATGTAACTGTGTATACACACACACACACACAGAGATGCAAAATATATTTTATGCTGTTGGTTAATTCAAAGAGCTTGAAAGCTTCTCTTTCAAAGGACAGGGCAGAATGAGAAATAATTGTATCAACACATTAAGTTAAGACAATTAAACTCAAAGGGATAAGAAACCATGAAGACTCCAGTATGGTGGGGCAGTTTCCCAGAAGGCTCTAGCACAAAGGTCACTGGAATGAGAGAAGAGGCGGAACTGAGGATGGGTTTCTGGATGGAGCGCGTCTGTTTTGTCTGTGGTTGGGCTTATTTCCTGTATCTCACTGAGAGGCAGCTATGAAAAGTCTTTAGTGGGTGGATGTTTCCTAATTTGTTAATGTATCATGGAAGGGATAACACCACAGTTTCCTTCAAGGCCAGCTGCGGGTTTGATAAGCTAGTAAGCCCAGTACAAATATTCTTTGGAAGTTTGGTAAGCTTTTGTTGACTGTATTACCCTTGAGCCATTTATGACAACATGTGGAAATTGGGAGAAAAGAAAATACAGCATTGCTTCAAATGTGTTGTTGTAAAGAGTAGTTTCTGGCTCTTTTTCATTTCTTCAGGGACAATGAGACAAAACTTTTTTTTTTTTTTTAAGTTTCTGGAAAATGAACCTTATCCCAAACAGCAGAGGAGTTGTATTCCCAGCAACCAACACAATGTCTAGAATAATCATAACTGTTGTTCAGTCGCTCAGTCGTGTCTGACTCTTTGCAACCCTATGGACTGTAGCCCTCCAGGCTCCTCTGTCCATGGGATTTCCTAGGCAAGAATACTGGAGTAGGCTACCATTTTCTTCTCCAGGGGATCTTATGGACCCAGGGTTCTAAACCTGCACCTCCTGCATTGGCAGATGGATTCTTTACCACCAAGCCAGCAAGGAAGCCCCATGTATGTTGTATCAATTGCAAAGACTGTATCTTGCTCTCTTCTGCAAAAGTGAAAGAATCATATAAGAGGTTTATTAAAGAAGTCAATGTTCCAGCATGAAAATAAGAGTTTTCCTATCAGGTGCTATTAGCCACCTTGGCAGATGAGAAAGATGGAAGTTGCTACTTGCATGGGGTCACAACCAATGTGTCACAAGTCACTGGGGCAGATGGACTCATCACTGAGGAAATAAGTGGAGATAAAGGCGTGCCCTTGCCTCACAAAAATTTCACGGCTACTGCATGGGTGTTTGTGAGCCGCTGCGTATTAGCATTCTTTTTTGCTTGGCAGTTCCCAGCAGTAAAAAGGTTTTTTATTGCACTAAATTCTAGTAACATCATCTAAGGCAGCTGGCAGAGATGTGGGAGAGCCACAGAGGAACAGGACTTATTTAGGGGTTTTAATCAGCAGCAGGTCCAGTGTGAATCAGCAGTGTGATGCAACTGTTAAGAAACGAATGCAATCTTGGGTTGCCTTGCAATGTACCTGACAGCTGGAATAGGGAGAGCCTCTGGGCTTTTGGTTTACATATCAAATCTTACCCTGAAAATAGATTTTAAATATTTGGAAAGTATTCAGGGGAGATAAGTTCTCTGGGTGATCAAGGGACTGAAACTCTGTCATAAAAGGAGAAGTTGAATATGATGTAAACAAAACCGAGAACATTTTAAACACTTTTAACTATTTGTGTAAGTGACATCTATATAACTCCAAGAAGTAACTTTGAGACCATCTGTTGAAAGCTGTACATCAGGAAACAGTAGACTGATGTAGGCAAGGGTTTTCTGGCTGTAAATCATAGAAGTGTATACAGGTTTGCCTGTACAAGCAGTGAGTTCCCCGTTACTAGCAATATGTAAACAAAGATTGGATAAGAATCTTACTAGGGTTGAGACTTTGCCCACACATTGTACAAAAATTAGAAATATAAACCAAGCTGTTGGCGATTAGAGACTAAATGTAGCTTTTATTTACTAAGTCAAACGTTTTAATTGTTTATTCTAAAAAGAAAAAAAAGCAGATGCGACTTTTATAATCACCAGAAGTGAGTTTACTGTGAAGTCAATGAAGCTTCAGCTTCAGGGCCTCTGTCTTGCACAGACCCCAGTGAGGTAGTTAAAATAAATGCATCAGTTGGAAAGATACTTAAGATTAGTCCCTGAGCATTAAAATTTTAAATATCCTTACAGCTCATTTATGAAAGAAATTTGATTCTCAAATTTGCCAACAATCCTAAAAACTTTATTATCAACATCACATCATGAAGTTGAAAATAACTTTTCTCTGCTATCTATAATTTAAAAAATTATAGGTGAAAGACTGAATTTTTCTGTTCTCTCTATAGAAAATTACAGTAAAACATTGTTTTACATGAAAAAATAAAGATGATATGGCCAAAAGTGTAGAGAAAAAAGTATGGAGGTGTGTTAAACAGGTATTTAATGAATATAAGTTGTTTTCTCAGTTTGTCACCTTTTTATTTTTTTAATTTGTGATATAATTGACATATAACATTATATTTGTTTCAGGGGTATAACATAATGATTCAATATTTACGTATATTGCAAAATGACCACCACAATAAGTTCAGTTAACATCCATCACCATGTGGGTAACAAAACATTTTTTCTTGTGATGAGAACTTTCAAGAGGAAATTTGTACCTTTTGATATTCTTTATTCATTTTACTACCCCCTCAACATGCATCTCCAGCATTCACCAATCTGTTCTCTATATCTTCGAACTTGGTGTTTTGTTTGTTTCTTTTTTGTTGTTTTATTTTTTCTTCTTTTTCATAGCTAAATGTTGGTGTATTTCATTCTTTTTTAATTGAAATATAGGTGGCAAAGTGCTAAAGAATCCGCCTGCCAATGCTCAATCCCTGGATTGGGAAGATCCCCTGGAGTAGGAAATGGCACCCTTTATTCTCCACTATTGTTGCCTGGAAGATTCCGTGGACAGAGGAGCTTGGTGGGCTATGGTCCATGGGGTCACAAAGAGTTGGACATGACTGAGCGACTGAACACACACATGTAGCTGACATACACCATTGTGTTAGTTTCAGGAGTGCTACATAGTGACTTGATATTTGTATACATTATGGAATGATCACCACAATAAGTCTAGCAACCATCCGTCCCCTACAAAGTTCTTACAATATTATCACTGGTATTCCTTATGCTGTATATTACATCCCTGTGGCTTATTTATTTTATAACCAGATGTTAACACCTGCACCTGATTCACACACAATCCTTTCCTTTCTGGAAACTGTGCATTTGTTTTCTGGATCCATGAATCTCTTGTTCTGTTTGGTTCGTTGTTTTGTAGTTTAGATTTCCCATATAAGTGATATCATACAGTATTTGTCTTTTTTCTGTCTGACATTTTGTTTAGTACAAGGCCTTTAAGGTCCACTCATGTTGAAAATGGCCAGATTTAACTTTTTATGGCTTAATAACATTTCCCTTATCCATTCATCCATCAGTGGACATTTAGGTTATTTCTGCATCTTGTCTACTGTAAATAATGCAGCAATTAACATGGTTTTTTTTTTAAACATATATGTTTTCTAATTAGTGCTTTAATTTTCTTCAGATAAATACCCAAGAGTAGAATTTCTGGGTCATATAGCAGTCCTATTTTTAATTTTTTGACAAACCTCCAATCTGTCTTATATAGTGGTTGCGTCAATTTACATTCCCACCAACCTTTTTTTCCACATCCTCACCAGCACTGGTTAGTTCTTGTATTTTTGATGACAGCCATTCTAACAGGTGTGAGGTGATATCTCGTTGTGGTTTTGATTTGCATTTCCCTGATGATTAGCGATGTTATGTTGGCCATCTGTCTTCTTTGGAAAATGTGTATTCAGATCTTCAGTCCATTTTAATATTGGATTGCTTTGGATTTTTTTTTTTTTTTTTTGCTATTGAGTTCTTTATCTAGTCTGAATATTAGCCCCTTATTGGATATATGATTTGCAAATATTTTCTCCCATTCAGCAGGTTGCCTTTTCATTTTGTTGATGTCAACTTTTAAAATTTGCAATTTATTATGATCTCTTACTCTAAATAACTTTTCTCTTTTGATAATTTAACATTAATTTTTCTTAAAGAGACTTCCAAATTTTACAAGCTTCAAGTCCCTTAAAATTTGAATCTTCCATCTAAAGTCAGAATAACCAAATAAAAACACTTTAAACACAGCCCCAGTTACAGGAGTTTTGGCTCAGGCAATTAGTACTCTATGTAATGAGCTATTGTGTATGCATTTCAAGCCATAAAAAGCTCTGTAGATATCAGCCAAGGATCAGTCAGCGTCCAGAGCCAAGCATAAGGCAGCATCAATATCCTTCCAGCTTCATCTCACCATGCCTGGCTGCTGCCCTTGGGCACTCACCTGGATATTGCCCACCCCACTATGCAGGGCTCTGGCCTGGTACATCCCTGGTGTCTGCCTGCTTCCTGGCCTTTGCTCCTGTTATTCCCTTTGCACAGATAGCTCCCTGAACAATTGTCGCTCCAAATTCCACCAGACAGAGAAAAAGTCTCTCTCTCCCCCTCTCCATCCAAGTACTAGATCACTTCCAGAATTCAATAAACAGTAGTTGAATAGGTAAATAAAATGAAATAATTAAATACAATAAGCATTAACAGGGCCCTGGAGGTTGGATTAAGGTAGAAATACTGTCTTCTCTTTTTCAGATTTTAATTATTCAATTAATATATGTATGTATTTTTTTATTAGAACAAGCTAAACTAGGAAAATTTAATCAAACTAAGAACTCTTAACAATACTCTCAATCACTGTTCTTTCCATTAAGGACCATTCTTATGAGTTTGGAGTATATTTTATCAGCTTCCTATTTTGTGCTTTTATGTACTTTTATATGTGTATGTGTGGTATTATTTGGAGGAGATGAGAGAGATTTTTCCTTAAGTGGTTTCATACTGTACCTGATAGTACAGTTTGGGATCTGTCGGCTCTGACATGTGTGGACATAAGCATGCAGTGTTTTCCCACGGGGGTGCAACAGGCATTCTGAGTGTGACAATTCTCAGTCGCTCAGAACTATATCAGTCCTCACAGGGTGGCAAGCATTTTGGCATTCCCCGAAGGAGTGCTGTTTGCACCCGACCTTCTGCCCTGAGCATGTGGTGACCAACACGCTCTCACCTTTTCAAATTCTGATTAACTTTTTTTTTTCATAGCTTTACAAAAAAAATAACTGGAGGATAATTGCTTTACAACGTTGTGCTAGTTCCTGCTGTACAACAATGTGAAACAGCTATAAGGACGCATATATCCCCTCTCTTGAGCCTCCCACCGCAATCCCACCCCTCTAGGCCGTCACAGAGAGCCAGGCTGAGAGCCCTGAGCTATTCAGCCCTTTCCGCCAGCTATCTCTTTTACACACGATACTGTATATATGTCAGGGCCACTCTCTCAGTTCACCCCCCCTCCCCTTCCCCGCTGTGTCCACCAGTCCATTCTGTATGTCTGCATCCCTATTCCTGCCCTACAAATAGGTTCATCGGTACCATTTTTCTAGATTTCATATATAACATCTGTGTTAATATTAGATACCTGTTTTTCTCTTTCTGACTTACTTCATTCCATGTGACAGACTCTAGACTCATCCACATCAGTGCAAATGACCCACTTTCGCTCCTTATCTGATTAACTTTTAACAAAATCTCATCCTCTGAGCACTCAACTTTATCATCTCACTGTTGGTGGAAAATTAGGATGGCTCCTAATTTTTATTCTCACAAATGGTCCTCGGTAAACATCTTCATTCACACTTCCTTCTGGGTACTTGTGAGTGTTTCACTAATCAGACATCAGAAGTAGAGTCGCTGGTCGTGTGGGCACGTCCAGTTACACTAGTTATGCAAGTTCCCCTCCAGCTTAAACACCTGCCAACAGTAGATGATAATATCCGTTGCCCCTAAATTCTCCAATACTTAATACTAACCAGTCTGGTGGATTAAAAAAAATACCTCATTATTGTTTTAGTTTGCATTTCTCTGATTAATAGCGAGACTATTTATTTGAAATACATATTCTCTTCTGTGAATGACTTTCATTTCCTCTTCTGTATATATACATATTTTGATTTTTACTATATATGCTTTGTTACCAGAAAAAAAAGCACAGTTTTAAAATAACTTGTGTGTTCTTTAAGGCCTGCTTAGATGTTGGGACTTTCAAAAAATGGCCTTGATCTTTACTCTCTCTTGGGTGTAGTTCACAAAATACTTCTCTTATCCTCTTGACTAGATTAATGGCTTCTTGAAGCCCAGCCTGGGTTTTTATTCCCTTTGACCTGCCTAATATAATGTCTTGCACAGATTTGTACTCAGTAGACAAAGATTTATAAGGTCGAATGATAGAAAGTAGAAAAGGTTAACTATGGGAAAACTCCTGACTGACCAAGACTACATTTTCAATCTTTTGATCTTTTTTGAAAAAATTGTTATTTATTTATTTGTTGGTTTCTTTCTGGCTGTGCTGGGCCTTCATTGTGGTCCTCGGGTTTTCTCTAGATGCGCCGAGCAGGAGCTGCTCTCTACTTGCAGCGCATGGGCTTGTCTTTGCAGTGGTTTCTCTTGTTATGAGGCTCAGGCTCCAGGGTGCTTGGGCTTCAGTACTTGCAGCGCACAGGCTTAGTTGCCCCACAGCATGTGGAATCTCCCTGGACCAAGAATCAAACCCGCATCCCCTGTGTTGGCAGGTGGATTCTTAACCATTGGACACCAGGAAAGTCCCTAACCTTTCACTCTTTATGAACACAATCTTGAACCATCCTTACCAAAGATGGACATATTTCTACAAAGGATATGTCATGATGTCTGGCTTTATAGTCACTTCCCTGAAAAATAACCTGATCTAAAGTTTCTGGGAAATGATGCTTAACTCAATGAAGAGAGGAAGTTTAGGCATTTGTGGAAGAGTTGTTTGGGGAATGAAGATCCTCATTGCCATGCAGACATGGTGAAGTGTAGGTGGCTGCCTGGCAGGCTCTATCTTAGATTTGCCTGGGCCCAGGACTCCATGAAACCTATAATGGCCATTCTGACTCTACCAAGGTGCTACCAAGAAATTAACAACTCTACCAAGAAATTAACAACCCCTGCGATGTTCCAAATTACAGCACAGTGTAATGCTTTATATTCAAGTATTTCTTATGTGCTTATGATATATAGTTACTGTTTAAAAGATTACCATAAAAAAGTTCTCAGCTGGGACTTCTCTGGTGGTCCAGTGGTAAAGAGTCCACGTTTCCAATGCAGGGGATGCAGGTTGGAATCCTGGTCAGGGAACTAAGATCCCACATGCCTTGCAGCACAACCAAGGGATTAAAAAAAAAAAAAAAAACTCAATAAAAACTGCTATCAAGCTATAATTATCAGAATTCTATAAATGCTTTAAACAGACATCATTAGATCTTGTTGAAAAGAATTCCAGTGTCCAGATTCTTTACACTTTAGAATTTTGTTGCTTCAGGTAAGTAATCTATTAACTTAAACTGAAATGTCCATTCAAAATATAATTATTGGCAACATATATTTAAGAACTTGTGACTTCATAAAGATTTCATTTATCAAAAAAATTAGTATTTTGCCTGTAACCAAACCTGAAGTTTTTGATAGCCTCACTTTTAGCTCCTCCAATTTTCCTTTTTTTTTTTTTTTGATTCAGGTATCATTGACATACAACATATTAGTGTTAGGTTCCAACATTTGAAGAATTTGATGCTGAGAAGATTTGAGCACATTTGGGAATTAGTCCAATGAAGGAGTAAATAACTCAATGGGATTTCTTATAAAAATGCTTTTCCTTGCCATTGTTTTTAGTTAGCAAGTACATTTCTAACTCAGGACAGAGGCATCTCTGCCCCAAAGAAATGTGCTAAAGAAGCAGACATTAGGACATGCTAATTTAGAAAACAGCTCAGAGACTGATGTAGGAACTCCCTCCGCCTTTGGTCTTATGTTTAATTTTTATTATCAGACTAAAATATCATAGCACAAGACATCCCAACAGATCCATCACTCTCCGAGCAGGGCACTTCCTTGTACACCATGCACACCTCTCTAATAGTACTGAGTTCACTGACATGATCAGCAATATTTGTGTAGCTGCTCCTGTCTCCTTCCCCTTCGCTGCCCTGCACTATAGGTCCCGATAGCAGCTGCTACCCACCATGACCTAGCTTCCCATATCTGAAAGAAGCTGAAAGTAATCAACAAGCATATCTGCGCGACAAGAAAATCACACCTCAGAGGCAACATCACAAGTTATGGCTGTGGGGATCTCAACGGCTTCGTGACAACTAATGTGTTTTGCGCTCAACTGTTTGCCAAGACTGCTTTGACCATAGCAAGCAGAACTTACTGCTGGCCCATGAGGCACTGCGCTCTCTCTCTATTTTAGAGGTGAGAAAATTGAGGCTTAGATTGGTTATATAACTTGCCCAAGGTGTTACAGCTATAAGAGGTTTCACGTGGATCAGGACTCTGGCAAACTAACCAGAGACCACAGCCCTAATCACCACACTGAACTGTCTCTATTGACTCATTAAAAAGATGGGAAAGGAAAAAGGAGTGAGGTGCAGCACAGGGTGCCTGGGATGCTGTTGTCTCCATAGAGCTGGGATTGGGGACATGCCTGGATGCCTCTGGACACAAAGGATTCCTCTCAGGAGGAAGCATAGAAAATGGGTAACATTGGGGTCCTCTGAGGAAAGGAACAGGAGTGAGGTGGATTAAAGGGGAGAAAAAAAGCTTCATTATGCCTTCTTTTGATTCAACCCATAACACTCTGGGATAAGACAAATCCCTCCTTTCCCCTTCAGCCTCATCCAGCAATTTTCTTTTCTTGATGTCTTGGCTCAGAGTTTGGTCTCAGGGCTACCTCAGGGTGCTGAGGTCATCTCTGAGAGGAAAACCCAGGGCAGGAAGAGGCCCGCGGAGTTCACTCTGAGTGAAAGCGCTGCTCTCTCCTCCCCAGGTGGTACCATGGCAACCTCACCCGCCACGCCGCTGAGGCCCTGCTCCTCTCCAACGGACGCGACGGGAGCTACCTTCTGCGGGACAGCAACGAAAGGATTGGGCTCTACTCCCTCTCTGTGAGGTAGGATTCATAAGAACTCTATGAGTTTAGTGGGATCCCATCTCTTACTTATATGGGCACTGACTTCAGCGTCACGCGCAGGTTGCCAGAAAATGGAATTCGCTTGATTCTTGTTAGAGCAGCAGGTCTAAGGATGCCAAGCTCTGAGTGGTGAGACTGCAAAAAACATGCCTGCTCCTTCCATTAGCAGGGAAAATATTATTAGAGCTGGGACCAAAAAAAAAAAAGTTAACGCTGAAGGAGATTTCATGAATCATTTAATCCAAAACTCTTGCTTGACTGATGAAGAAACTGAAGTGGTAAAGTGTCTTCCACCCAATAAAAGAGTGCTAGAAACAGCACCAGAATTCTCATCCCTGCAGCCTGGCCCGGTACCCTTTTCACTGTTCTTTGCTTTCTCTGGAAAATCAAAATGACTTGTGGCTATGAAACTTTCATAACCACAAACTCAGGCAGGCAACATGCAACTTTTAATTTTTTTCTATAAACAGAATTTCTCAAAGTTCCATTCCCCCCTCCCCCACCACTGTTAAGAAAGTTAATGTAGTCCCCACCAGATATGCCTGGCTCAAAACAGTTATTGGCCAGCCCTTTCAGGGTTTCCCTCGCACACTTTCTCCTGGCTGACTTCCCTTTCAGAGAAGGTGACCTAGCCACCTGATACTCAGGGGGAGTCATTGGTTATCTGTTAGCATCTGTCACCTTGCCTTCCACTGACATACAGCAAGTCTCACCGGGTTCACAGGCAGTTTCTAGGACTCCATGAAATTGCCCTAGGCCACCCACCCATTAACCTCAAACCATTATTGTTTTATTTTGTTTGAAAATTTTCTAAACAACATCTTTGGGAAAATTTTTAATCAAAAGTGGAATTCTGCTTGAAGTAGGAATTCAACTCTGGGTTGAAGCAGGAATTGTGCTTTCTTGAATCAACAGCAAATGTTAAAATTATATTTAATGGTTGGATTATTGATCCTTTATTGCATGGATCACTCCAAAATCTCAGACAAACCTATGGAATTGTTGGCTCAAAGAAAGTTAACTTTTCACTTTTACATGTTTCATAAGCCTTATAAAGAGATAACACATATATTACCTCTATATACAAATTTAAAATATAAATTGTTTCCATTACAAGCACTTGGAAATGCTTTAAAAACTAATAACCACCAGCAAAAGTGAGATGAACCAAAGACCAGCTCAGGAGAATGGTTGTTTTTATTCATTTGTTCATTCACTTCCTTAAAAATATTTCAGAGCATCCACTCTGTGCTTATCACTTTGATAAGTGTTGTAGGAGATTCAAAGACCTTGTCTTCAGGAAGTCTAGCCTCACAGGGGCAATAAGGCCATATATAAATACTTTACTGCAAAGGAGAGTGCTGTAAATGACGTGAAAGACAGCAAGATAAGTGTGTGAATTGTTGAGAAGAGAAAAAACAAGTAACTCAAGCTGGAATATCATGCAATATTTGATAGAGTAAGTAGCATTTGAACTGACACAATCAAAAACAAAGCAGAAAAAGTCACAGGTGAAGGGAACAGTACAAGCTAAGGGACAAAGGCAGAAGCTCCTAGGAGAGCAGTACAGCTGGTTCGACTATGGCAGTTGCCAAAATGTGGTCCCCAGACCAGGAGCATCACTTCAGAGCATGTTAGGAATACAAGTCTTGGGCCCAGCCCCGGACCTACTGAATCAGGAATTCAGGGCGTAAGGCCCAGAAACTTGCACCCTCTAGGTGATTCTGACTTTTCGTTTTTCCTTAAGGTGGAAGGTTACTGAAAGAGAATAATAGTGGAAGTGAGGCCATGTATGTATGTGTGTGTGTGAGTGTGTGTGCGTATATGGTTATAGATATAGATATATATAAAATTTAATTTTCTGCCTTATTCCAAACATGGCAGTGCAGGAAAGTTGGTATGTTACTCAGCAGGGAGTGAAACAGGTGTGGGAGGCAAAAGACTGGGCTCACTTAACTGATTAAGTGAAAAGAGGCAGAATTTGTACTGACTCCCAAGTAAGGGAGGAGGACCAGGCACAGAGGGCAATTTGGGGAGAGGGTGGCCTGCCGTTTCTATCATCTCTCTTCCTGTCTCTCTTACACTTATGCCTCCAGCAAAATACAAACAAGCCATTTGAAAAGTGAGCAGAAGACCTTAATAAATGTTTTTCCAAAAAAGACATACAGATAAGCACATGAAAAGATTCTCAGCACTACTAATTATTAGAGGAGCGCTATTCTTTAAATGCCAGCGGTTTTGGTGATTGTGTCATAACTCTGTTTTGAGAAGGGTTTCACGGTGATACTAACGCCTAAGGTTACGTTTCCCTTCAAAAAAGATACTTGTTTCTTAAATAGCATTGTTTTTTTTTTTTTTCCTTTTTTTTTCCCTTTTAGAGCCAAAGACTCAGTCAAACACTTTCATGTTGAATATACTGGATATTCATTTAAATTTGGCTTTAACGAATTCTCATCTTTGAAGGATTTTGTCAAGCATTTTGCAAATCAGCCTTTGATTGGAAGTGAGACAGGTAAGCTATGCACATATAGTTGACCTGAGAGATATTGTTTCAGAAGGGAGGCGGGACAAAATGGATTTCAAGTAAATGCTTGTCACTTCTATTGGATCATGTGCGTACTATATACAATTGGGTGTGCTTAGAAACATATGTTTCAATTACTGTGCCATATGCTACATAAACAAATTATATATATATATACATTTCAGTATTATCTTTAGGAGAAAACAAAATGCTTTGTACAAAATAGGTATTTTTCTCAGGATATATTATTTAGTGGATTGACTAAAAGCACTCATTTAAAAAAAAATGGCCTAATGATATATACAATAAAGAAAGAAAGAATAAAGGAAAGAACAACTTTTTGATTCATCAGAAGTTTAGGTATGGGCAGTTTGCCTATCTGGGAGACGCAAAATGGTCATTTTGAACAGTTTTTGAACATTTTTAAAAATGAAATTCACACTTAAATTTCCCCAAAGGTCACTGAATAGTGAAAATACTGACTAAAAATTGTTCTCCTAAGTCTTGGTTTCTTGTAAATTTTTAAATGGGGCTTAAGTATGCCTGAAAAAGTTTGAAATTTCCTTTTTGGGTGGTTAGAGTCAAACCAGAAAATTCAAATTAAAACCAAAACACACTTTCTTGACTTTTTAATTATCTAACTCATTTGTCTGTACTATTTAAAGTATGTAAAAGATTTCCTTTGTATTTGTGTTAAAAGAATCACAATTTTGTATGTCCTAAATGATGATAATTCTGTTAATCAAAAGTTGGACAATTCCAAGAATCAAGCACAAAAGGAATTCAATCATTAATAACACAGTCAGTTGCTAAGAATTTGTACACACTCTTGTTCATGGTAAACTTGGTTAGCGGGCTTTTTGTTAACCACTCTGGGGAGAGATACGACGATTGCCTTTTCCTCTTCTGCTATTTCTGTGGCCCGAACAGACCCTGATATGAATCATACAGTGTTGAGCAGAGACGGAAACCACAAAATAGTTGCCTTACCTTATAGTGACCGTGCAAGGTCTTTAATAGAATATTCCAAACTGTAAGACTGATCTTTTTATTTCTTTTTTTCTGGTGGAAATTCTCCTAATAAACCCTGAAAATTACCATTTAACCAGCAGTAGTTCTCATAAATAAAGGGCAAGTGGGGATGAATTTATTTCCGAGGCTACCTTGGCCCTGTTGTTGTTGAGTTGCTAAGTTGTGTCTGACTCTTTGTGACCTCATGGGACTGTAGCAAGCCAGGCTCCCCTGTCTTTCACTGTCTCCCAGAATTAGCTCAAATTCATGTCCACTGAGTCGGTGATGCTATCTAATCATCTCATCCTCTGTCGTCCCCTTCTCCTCCTGCCCTCAATCCTTCCCAGCATCAGGGTCTTTTCCAATGAGTCGGCTCTTCCCGTCAGGTGGCCAAAGTATTGGAGCTTCAGCTTCAGCATCAGTCCCTCCAAGGAATATTCAGGGTTGATTTCCTTTAGGATGGACTGGTTGGATCTCCTTTCAGTCCAAGAGACTCTCGAGTCTTCTCCAACACACTACAGTTCAATTTTTTGGTGCTCAGCCATCTTTGTGGGCCAACTCTAACATCCCTAAATGACTACTGGAAAAACCATAGCTTTGACTAGACGGACCTTTGTCAGCAAGGTGATGTGTCTGTTTTTTAACATGCTGTCTAGGTTTGTCATAGCTTTCCTCCCAAGAACCAAGAGTCTTTTAATTTCATGGCTGTAGTCACCATCTGCAGTGATTTTGGAGCCCAAGAAAATCTTTCACTGTTTCCACTTATTTCGCCTTCTATTTGCCATGAAGTAATTGGACTGGCTGCCATGATCTTAGCTTTTTGAATGTTGAGTTTTAAGCCAGCCTTTTCACTCTCGTCTTTCACCCTCTTCAAGAGGCTTTTTAGTTCCTCTTTAATTTCTGCCATTAGAGTAGTATCATCTCCATATCTAAAGTTGTTGATATTTCTCCTGGCAATCATGATTCCAACTTGTGATTCATCCAGCCCAACATTTCTCATGATGTACTCTGCTTATAAGTTAAATATGTAGGGTAACAATATACAGCCTTGATGTAATCCTTTCCCAATTTGGAACCAGTCCCTTGTTCCCTGTCCGGTTCTAACTGTTGCTTCTTGTCCTGCATACAGATTTCTAAGGAGACAGGTATAGTGGTCTGGTATTCCCATTTCTTTAAGAATTGTCCACAGTTTGTTGTGATCCACACAGTCAAAGGCTTTAGCATAGTCAATGAAGCAGAAGTTTTTCTGGAATTCCCTTGCTTTTTCTATGATCCAATGGATGTTGGCAATTTGATCTCTGGTTCATTTGCCTTTTCTAAATCCAGTTTGTACATCTGGAAGTTCTTGGTTCATGTACTGCTGAAGCCTGGCTGAAGGATTTTGAGCATTACCTTGCTAGCTTGTGAAATGAGTGCAATTGTGTGGTAGTTTGAACATTCTTTGGCATTGCCTTTCTTTGGGATTGGATTTGAAAACTGACCTTTTCCAGCTCTGTGGCCACTGCTGAGTTTTCCGAATTTGCTGGAATATTGAGGGCAACACTTTCACAGCATCATTTTTTAGGATTTGAAATAACTCAGCTGGAATTCCACCACCTCCAGTAGCTTTGTTAGTAGTGATGCTTCTTAAATCCCATTTGACTTGACTTCACACCCCAGGATATCCAGCTCTAGGTGAGTGACCACACCATGGTGGTTATCAGGGTCATTTGGACATTTTTTGACATCCTTGGAAGTCACAGAGTCAGCGCTGTGACTATGAACAGTTCTTCTGTGTATTCTTGCCACCTCTTCTTAATCTCTTCTGCTTCTTAGGTCCTTACCATTTCTTTTCTTTATCATGTCCATCCTTGCATGAAATGTTCCCTAAATATCTTCAATTTTCTTGAAGAGATTTCTAGTCTTTCCCATTTCCTCATTCAATCATTTTCCTCTATTTCTTTGCATTATTCACTTAAGAAGGCCTTCTTATCTCTCCTTGCTATTCTTTGAAACCCTGCATTCAGATAGGCTTATTTTTCCCTTTCTTCCTTGCTTTTTGCTTCTCTTATTTTCTCAGCTATTTGTAAATCCTCTTCAGACCACCACTTTGCCTTCTTGCATTTCTTTTTTGGGGGGATGGTTTTGGTCACCACCACCTGTACAATGTTACAAACCTCCATTCATAGTTCTCAGGCACTCTATCAGATCTAATCCCTTGAATCTATTTGTCACTTCCATTGTATAATCATAAGGGATTTGATTTAGGTCATACCTGAATGGTCTAGTGGTTTTCCCTACTTCCTTCAATTTAAGTCTAAATTTGACAATAAGGGGTTCATGATCTGAGCCACAGTCACCTCCCAATCTTGTTTTTACTGACTATATAGAGCTTCTTCATCTTCGGTTGCAAATAGTATAATCAATCTGATTTTGGTATTGGCCATTTGGTCCTATACATGTGTGGAGTTGTCTTTTGTGTTATTGAAAGAGAGTGTTTGCTATGACCATTGCATTCTCTTGGCAAAACTGTTAGCCTTTCTCCCACTTCATTTTGTACTCCAAAGCCAAACTTGCCTGTAACTCCAGGTATCTCTTGGCTTCCTACTTTTACATTCCAATCCCCTATGATGAAAAGGACATCTTTTTTATTTTTTTCCTCTCCTTATATTAGTTCTAGAAGGTCTTGGAGGTCTTCACAAAACCACTCAACTTCAGTTTCTTTGGCATTAGTGGTTGGGACATAGACTTGGATTACAATGATGTTGAATGGTTTGCATCGAAACAAACCGAGATCATTCTGTCAGTTTTGAGATTGTACCCAAGTACTGCATTTTGGACTCTTCTGTTGACTATGAGGCCTACTCCGTTTCTTCTAAGGGATTCTTGCCCACAGTAGTAGATACAATGATCGTCTGAATTAAACTTGCCCATTCCTGTCCATTTTAGTTCACTGATTTCTAAGATGTTGGTGTTCAATCCTGCCTGGAAAGTTTTTAAATTTCTTAAATCTCTTCCCTTCAGGCTTATTTCCTACTTGTGTCCCAACCTACACTTATTTTTGTTCAATTCTTGGGCACTGGCAATGGACAGTAGATGTTGAAGCTAAGGACTCTGTTTCACCTACTTTGATTTTTGTCCTTCTCTTTGTCCCCCAGGTGCTGGGACAGTGAGTGATACTTTGGATGAGTGAATGAGTGAATGAATGAATGATGACTATGAGCTGCAGCTCTTTGTGTCTTTCAAACACAGTACCATTGTTGCTTTCAGCCTTCTTTTCTCTCTCCAAGCAAAGCTGACTCCCTTCTTTTAAACTCTCCCTCTAGATTCTATTTTCAATCTCTTTGGTCATTCTCCATGCTCTTGTCTGGATTTTCTCCAAGTTAGGAAAAGGTACATATTCTGCATGCCAGCAGATTTCAAAAATCATTTTTTAAAAGTTTTTTTTAACTGAAGTGTGGTTGATGGATAATACTATATGTGTACATATAGTGATTCACATTTTTAAAGTTTTACTCTGTTTATAGTATTATAAAATATTGGTTATATTCCCTGTTCTATACAATTATCCATGAAGCTTATTTTTATATATATAGTTTATACCTCTTAATGACCTACCCCTATGCTGCCCCTCCCCTTTCCCTCTCTCCACTGATAACCACTGGTGTGTTCTCAATATTTGTGACTCTGCTTCCTTTTTATTTTATTCACTGTGGTTTAGTCCCTCAGTTGTGTCCAACTCTTGCGATGCCATGGACTGTAGCCCACCAGGCTCCTCTGTCCATGGGATTTTCCAAGCAAGAATACTGGACTGGAGTGGATTGCCATTTCCTTCTCCAGGGGATCTTCCCAACCTAGGAATCAAACCTGGGTCTCCTGCACTGCAGGCAGATTCACTAGTTTGTTCAATTTTTTAGACTCCACATATAAGTGATATACAATATTTGTCTTTCTCTGTCTGACTTACTTCACTTAGCCTTGTGCCCTCCATCCATATTGCTGCAAATGGCAAGATTTCCTTTTTTACAGCTAAGCAGTGTTTCATTGTGTGCATATATGTGTGTCTTATTTGAGATGATCGTGTTGCAGTACTTTCTGGCTGAACCTTCCTGGCACTGATCCAGTCACTAGGTGACTGGGATAATGTTGGGACACTGGGACAATGTTAAGCTTTCCCAGCAAATACTGTCATCTGAATAAATGTCTGTGGCTAATACAATAAGGATTATAATGATTTGTAACCCAGACTCCTATAGTAGATTTCTCCAAATCTAAAGCTTGCTGTATCTCTTGTCATTACTGTAATATTTATTTTATTTATTGCAATAAAACTTGGGAAACTGAGATTTGCATCCTTTCCATTGCCTCTCCTCTCTTCTATTCATTACCAAGCTGGGGATTTGCTACTGTTTAAACCTCTGCTATAGACTCCAGGTAGTGATAGATATGCACTTACAGTCTGGCTTCCAGCCCTTGAGTTATATTCCAGTAACTATAAACATTCCTCTTATCTGTCCCTGCCAGCTGAAGGCAAAGCCACCAAAGCTGGGAACAAGAGGCAAAACCCATAACTTATGAGTGTTCCTATTTTGTCCTCTGGCAGTAATAGGCCTCAGGAAACAAGATAACATGCACCACGTGCAGAAGCTGTGATGGCTCCTAAACCCAGATGATCCTTGGAAGTCACAGAGTCGGCACTGTGACCCATGAACAACCATGAACAGAAACTGGGATTCCATCTCCTAAAAACCAAACTCGCATTCATTTAAGAGTTGGCTCCTGCAAAACTGTAACTCAAGAAGATACATGTGCCCTATATTCATAGCAGCACTATTCACAATAGCCAAAATGTGGAAACGACCTAAATGTCCATTGGCAGATGAATGGACAAAGATGTGATATACACGTATATCACACACACACCCGCAGGAATACTACTAAGCCACAAAAATGAAACATTGCCATTCGAAGCAACAAAGATGCAACTAGAGATCATCATACTAGGTGAAATAAGTCAAAAAAAGAAAGACAAATACCATGTGCTATCACTTACACATGGAGTCTAAAATATGGCACAAATGAACCTATCTGTGAAACAGAAACTGCCTCACATAGGGAACAGACTTGCAGTTGCCAAGGGCAGGGGGCAGTGGAAGAAGGGTGAATTGGGAATTTGGGGTTAGCAGATGAAAGCTATTACATATGGAATGGATGGGCAACAAGGTCCTACTCTATATCACAGGAAGCTAATATTCCCTGTCCTGTGATGAACCATAGTGGAAAAAAATATAAAAAGAATATAGACCATAATGGAAAAGAATATAAAAAAGAATATATGTACATACACATATATGGCTGAATCACTTTGCTGTGCAGCAAAATTAATGCAAACTGTAAACCAACTATACTTCAATAAAAACATTTAAAATTAATAAAAAAGAATTGGCTTCCAGTGATCAGGAGTCCTCCACCTAATGATTCCTTATTCACTATCAGATGAAGTGCAAATTCTTACTAAAATTTTTGCTCGGTTAAGGATCACCTGGGGAAGCATTTTCCTGCATTGTGGATGAGACTCTGTCGGGGTCCTGACATCCAGATCTCTGGAATGGGAAGGACTAGAGAGCTGGGTATTTCAGGCCTCTCAGCCCAGAGCCCACTCAGGCCAGCCTCACTCGGTAGGGCCTGGGAGTGAGTTTATTTAAGAGAGACTTTATCTTTGATGGCAATGGGAGAGATAATCAAATAACCAACAACTGTAAGCTTTTGCTTTACAGTTTTCTGTCTATATAATATCTTCAGTAGAGTGAAACCAGAATGCTTGGTTCTGGGTCATCAGAAAATATTAGCACTCAAGACAGGTAAAAGTGTTAGCCTATAGGGATGTATACTCTTTTAAGATTATTTCCCCTATTTTATTCTTTTCTTTTCTTTAAATTCCCAGGATTTTTGTTTCCTTAATAGAGAATGAAGATTCTTGTGAATAAGATCTAACCCTCCTAATAACTTCAGGATTCTATTATTCTTAATTCTCCTTTTCCCTTGTTATAATCTCTCTAATCTCCATTAAAGTTTCCATTCACTGTAATTTCTTCTTATTTCACTCTTAAGATACTTCTCCTTCTCAAAACCCAATCATCTCCCAAGTATATCATACAATGTACCCGTTTGCTTTTACTGTATTCAATAGCCCTTTTACCTTTTAACATTTTTTTATAAGATATTTCAACTGTTTGATGTGGGCCATTTTTTAAGTCTTTATTGCATTTGTTACAGTATTGTTTCTATTTTATGTTTTGGCCACAAGACACATCGGATCTTAGCTTCCCAACCAAGGATTGAACCCGCACCCCCTGCATTGAAAGGTGAAGTCTTAATCACTGGACTGCAAGGGAAGTCCCTAACTATTTTTAACCCACTTATTTTTCAAACTCATATATAAACTCTATGAGAAACAGGATTCTTGTCATTTTTTTTTCCCTGTTATATCCCATCACCTAAAAGAATAAATGCTAGTCATGACCCTCAGCATTCCGAGGACAGTATACCAATACCAAAGTCCACATTGCAGCTTTTGGGACAACTTAACAACTAGCAAGCTGCTGGCAATTTTTACTTCCAAAATATGTACAAAGCATAATTTGAAAATTATTTGTGTTGTATGCATGCTCAGTAATGATTAAATTCAGACTCTACCTTTCATTTGTAATAGTAAAGTGAAGTGGCTCAGTCACGTCCGACTCTGCAACCCCATGGACTGTAGCCCACCAGGCTCCTCCGCCCATGGGATTTTCCAGGCAAGAATTCTGGAGTGGGTTGCCATTTCTTTCTCCGGGGGATCTTCCCAATCCAGGGATTGAACCTGGGTCTCCCGAGCTGCAGGTAGACTCCTTTTCATCTGAGCCACCAGGGAAGCCCTGTAATAGTAAGATGTTATGTGAATCTTCTACTCATATTTGTACATGGCTTCTAAATTCAACTCAGATAGATTTGAAAATATGAGAATTTTTTTTAGTATGGACATGTTTGGTTCATTATTAATTTTTAATGAATCCTCTGGTATTTGACTCCAGAGAAGGCAATGGCACCCCACTCCAGTACTCTTGCCTGGAAAATCCCATGGACAGAGGAGCCTGGTAGGCTGCGGTCTATAGGGTTGCACAGAGTCAGACACGACTGAAATGACTTAGCAGCAGCAGCTTGTATTTGACTAAGATTTGTCTCGGAAAATGTACACGGCATTTATCTTTATGCTTACATATCCAAATAGTATTAAAATAAAAATTGCCTTTTCCATTACCTTTTCTCTATATTACAGTACTTTTGTACATGAAATTGTCATGTACAGTTTATTATAGAAATTAATGTGTTGTGACTTTAATCACCAAACTAGCATGAAAAAAAGAATAAGTGCTGTGTTTGTGCTTACCCTTTAGAGTGATTGGTTCTCGGTTTTGAAGATCCTATCTGGTTCTTTGTTAAATGTCAAATTTCCACTTCTCTTTTTGTTCTGATATGGGGATTCCCAACCTTTTGATAACTGCTACAGTTATTATTATTTTATTTTGTGATTCTAGCCATTTCATCCAGGTGACATTTTAAAAATAATTAAGTTAAAATTAATTTTAATTTGAGAATTATGTGACTCTTCTGAAAATAATTGGTGATAACTTGGAATATTGTCAAACCACAGCCAGGATTCACTTCTTTTTCTTCCTTAATACTTATATTCATGTATTGACCTTTGGCTGCGCTGGGCCTCCACTGCTGCTTGGGCTACTCTCTAGTTGCAGGGCGCAGGCTTCTCGCTGCACTGGTTTCTCTTGCTGCAGGGCACAGGCTCTAGGGTGTATGGGCTTTAGGAGCTGCAGCACGTAGGCTGGGTAGCTGCTTACTCCTGAGCTCTGGAGCACAATAGTTGTGTGCACAGGCTTAGCTGCTCCAGGGGCGTAGGATCTTCTTGGATCGTGCATTGAACTGGTGTCTCCTGCATTGACATGTGAATTCTTTACCACAGAGCCACCAGGGAAGCCCAGAAGTCACTTCTTTAGTTTATGTTTGCCAGAAATACAAATCTTCATTTGTAGATGAGGCATGTTTGGAAAAGTAAAAAGCAGGCAAGGAAGAGAATGAAACAAACCTTTGCAGACTTTTACTAAGTTCCAGGCATGCTATTAGATATTTTCACACATACCAAGTTACTTAATCTTCTGGACCACCCACAATAGTGGGTAAAGTCATCCTATTTTCAGATTAGGAAATAAAAACTCAGAGATTTTAATTTATTTGTCTGAGTTGCAAACATAGAGAACATTAGTGCTGAGATTGGAATCCAGGCTAACCTGGTTTTAAAGCCTGTGTGCTTTCTACTCACTTTGTGTTCTCCTAAAACTGGTGTCCCAGTGACGCTACAGGCAATATTGCCACAGCACAGCATGGCTTTGACTGGATTAGGATGGAGAGTCCATGCCACGTGATGCACAAAATGCTTGTAGGATATGGCAGACCTACAGTACACGATTTAGTCCTCAGTCTCCTTAAAGCCTATAATAATATTTCTGATATGATATAAAACTCTTGTTCTAAAGAATATGACTCAATTTGAACTTTGTGTTTATTTTTATTCTTAATTTATTAACATTAATTTTTACTGGAGAAAATATTCTAGAAAATCATAAAACACAAACAAAGTTGACTAGGGCTTCCCTGGTGGTCCAGTGGTTAAGAATACACTTTGCACGGCAGGGGACATGGATTCGACCCCTGGTCAGGGAACTAAGATCCCACATGCCGTGGGGCACAACTACGGAGCCCACGCACGCTAGGGTGCATGCTCCGCAGCAAGAGATGCCACTGCAAGGAGAAGCCCACCCTAGCAACTAGAGGACCAGCAATAAAGACCCAGTGCAGCCAAAAATAAAATAATCAAATACATTTAAAAAAAAAGTTGACTAGAACACATCCCCCAAATACTTAGGCCCATCTCATGCATGCCTCTCCAGAAAGAATATAAAACAGCCTATGTAACTACAGTAAAGTTAAATAAAATTTAAAGTTTGAAGAGAAAGGGGAGGAAAAGAAAAGTGAGAGGCAAAAATAAAATGACATCAGAAGTGAAGTATATCAGATGAGTATTGCACGTTCACTGAAACAGGATAAACACTTGGTTACTACGCATCCTAATATTTCTTCACTTTCAGTTGGGCTTGTGCGGTTAACTAGATTTATGCAATGTTGGAATTGGAAGGGAGCTCAGAGACCATTTAATTACTCCTTTACAAATGAAGAAACTGAGGTCTGGTGAGAAACGTTGAAGTAAAAACTCTCCTTTTATTTTCTTAAGCTGCTTCTTGAAGAATCCATTTCATCACATTTTGATTGATACACGTGATTCTCTTGTCCACAATAACCAAAGTACATTTCACATGCCGTAGAGAGTTTCCATGGTGGTGGTTATCACCAAGGCTAAGAAAAACGGACGGTATGATGTGTAAACATGTGAACCTCAGGTCTAACTCCAGCCTTTGCTATGTACCAGCTGTGTGTCTTCAGGCAAATTATGTAACCTCGCTGAGCTTCAGTTTCATCATCTTATGAAATTGAGCTGATGGTAATAGTTGATACCTTAATGACTTGCTGTGAAGACTGAATGAGATTAGGCATGTAAGATAGTGATATTTACAATAAATCTTAGCATGGCAGAAATAATCATTATTAATTTTATTTTAAGAAGCCCTTTTATGGTAATTCATTCTAATAGTTATATGCTAGAGCTATATGTTTTTTGACATATCATGAAGCGTTGGTGTAGGGATGATTGGATTAATGTTTAATTAAATCTCTGTGACGTCTTCTTCAAATTTTAAGTCAGTTCCATAGTGTACTCATATGAAAGGTAGAATCAAGTACTCCAAAAAAGTGACCTGATTTGCCTTGGATATTATAACAGAATCTTCTCTTGCCCTGGCTGTCAGGTCTGCTTTTCTTAACTCAGTGTATTTCTCTCTATGAGACTGCTGCTGCTGAGTCGCTTCAGTCGTGTCCGACTCTGTGCAACCCCATAGACGGCAGCCTACCAGGCTCCCCCGTGCCTGGGATTCTCCGGGCAAGAACACTGGAGTAGGTTGTCATTTCCTTTTCCAATGCATGAAAGTGGAAAGTGAAAGGCAAGTCGCTCAGTCGTGTCCGACTCTTCGTGACCCCATGGACTGCAGCCCACCAGGCTCCTCCGTCCATGGGATTTTCCAGGCAAGAGCACTGGAGTGGGGTGCCATTGCCTAACTCCTTCATGTGTAAACAAACGTGATTTTACCAGCACCATTTTATGATGAGTTCAAGTCCATTTGCAGAGCAGGTAGCAAAGAAGAAAACAGAAAGATCTTCAATATTCTTGTAACTCCCCAGTATTAGCAGGAGGAGATGGAGGAATCTGCCATGCATATGCAGCAGGAAAGCTTGTTTTCTGAATCTGAGGGCAATAATGAAACATAGATGGATATGATCTTATTTTAATTTAATTCATAATTAATCATCTGTATTGAGAACCAGTTGTGAGCTGGCACTGCTGGCCACTGGTAATATAGTGATGAAACAGGTATCGTCCTCACCCTCCAGCCATCTTCCAGTCTAGGTGGGGTACCTGGGGGCAGCACTCATTTCAGTGGAAAAAGGAAATATTCTAAACAAAGTTTCCTTTTTAGGAGCTATGTGTGCCCTGCACTATACTCTAGTTTAGGTATCAAACCAGTGCCTGAGGCTTGAGACTATCCTTACTTATTTTCAGAATTCCTGCTGGAATATGAGATAAGGAGTCTTTCCAGGCAATCTCATAGTACTATATACTGAGTAGGTGTCTGTAAGTTACAGTTCAAAAATATTCCCCCACCAAGAGTTTCTGATACCAGGTTTCATGTCAAAGGCAGGAAACAACAATCTCCTTCATGTAGTTCGGAAACTGAAGTGAAACACAGCCAGGGTTCCAATCTGTAGTTGCAGATCTTTCTTCTCTCTCTACCAGCCCCTGCCTTCTGTTTGTTGCCCTTTGTCAGAATCTTCTAACCAAGTCCTGGAATTTGTTTGGCCTGAATATCACTAACCCAGAGTTCTTCCTTATGGAGTCAGCATGCTGTCATGGACCTTGAATCTTCTAACTTAATAATAAGTCTGTGATGTCTACATTAGATAAGTTTCTTTCAATTGCCAATGACAGAAACTAACCCTAGCAAGCTGAACTTCTTTAGGAAAAGATATGGAGAGAAAAGTGGGAATTGTTTGGAAAGATATTCGTATTCTCATTCAGTGTTTAAGGGCGAGAGAAACAGAAAGAGACAACAAGGAATCAGCCAAGTGATCATGAGGCTACTCTGAAGCTTTCAGCACACTGAAATACCTGCCTTCCTCATGCTCTAATCAACTCAAAACTGTGCCTTCACGGAGTTGCTTCTGAAACCAGCTTTCATGTCAAAGGCAGGAAACAACAGTCTCCTTCGTGAACTCAGAAACTGAAGTTAGTGAACCGTCTCTCCAGAGAAGTGACTAAGCAGATCCCTGAGTCGGTCCAATGAGTGAGTCCAGGTTAGGTGTTTGTGGAGGAGGGCTAGGATCTCTGGGGGGGTCTACCTCTGTGTAAGGGGATGGGATGGTGTTTAGAAAAGAGGAAGTCATTGTAAGCCTGGAAGCCATGCCAAAAAGTCCATATATTGGCCCTTCCTTGGGCAGAATGGTTGGCTAAGGAGACATGTCTCTCAGGAGGCCAGATTTTTATCAGTGGAAGCTTGAATTTTATAAATAGCTTGCTATTTTCTTCATGATACCATTCAAACTAGCCTCATGCATGGTCTTAGTAGTTAAAATTAATATGTCGGTTCTGCTTTCCTGGTTGACTCCGTATCATTTACCTTAGTTTAGCTATTCATTGATTAAACTTCAGAGGAAGTTTTCAAAATAGAATCTGAGTGCTCCCAGTGGAGATACGGGGCTTCCCTGATAGTTCAGCTGGTAAAGAACCTACCTGCAGTGCAGGAGACTCCAGTTTGATTCCTGGCTTGGAAAGATCCCCTGGGGAAGGGATAAGCTACCCACTTCAGTGTTCTTGGACTTCCCTGATGGCTAAGTTGGTAAAGAATCCACCTGTAATGCTGGAGACCTGGGTTCAGTCCCTGGGTGGGAAGATCCCCTGGAGGAGGGCATGGCAACCCACTCCAGTATTCTTGCCTAGAGAATCTCCATGGAGAGAGGAGCCTGGCAGGCTACAGTCCATGGGGTCGCAAAGAGTGGGACGTGACTGAGCAACTAAGCACAGCACAGGGGAGATTTGGAGAACTGAACTTGGGTTTGTTGTCCTGTCCTGTCCTTGCCCTGGCCAAGTTAACTGTGGACCTGGAAGCCTGGTTCATTTCATGTTCTTCCCTGCCTTACACCTGAATTACTGTCGCATTTGTTCACTCACTCATTCACTCATTAAGCTTTCCCTATGTCAGAAACTCTATCAGGAGGTAGGAATACAAAGATAAATTTGACACCATACCTGCTCTGAAAGGACTCACAGGGCTTGGAAATGTGTGTGCTGGAAAAGCAACGGCTTTATGGTCCCAAGTGATTACAGCACTGCAGGCTCAGGCAGCAACCCTGGCCCAGAGATCCTTACACTGCAGCACAACGGGACCCTATGGCTAAGCTCACCACCCAGAAACTGATACTGTAGTAAACAGAATAATGACGCCTCCCCACTTCAAAAGTGTTCCTATCCCTCCCTGGAAGTGTAAATGCTATGTTACATGGCAGAAAAGGAATCCTGACTTTGAGATGCAGAGCTTATCCTGGATTGCCCCGGAGCATCCACTGTGATCACAGTGGTCCTTATAAGATGGAAGCAGAGAAGACCTGGAGAGACAGCAGCATAAGAAGGACCTGACCCACTGCTGCTGGCTTTAAAGATGGAGGAACGGAGCCACCAGTCAAGGAATGCGGCAGCCTGTAGAAGCTAGAAAAGGCAAGGGAATGGATGGTCTCCAAGAGCCTCCAAAAGGAAAGCAGTTCTGCCAATACTGTCCCTTTAGATTCATGAGACCCGCTTCAGACTTCTGACCTCCAGAACTGTAGGATAATCAAGTCAAGTTACGTCACTATGTTTGTGATGATTTGTTACAGCAGTAATCAGTTCAGTTCAGTTCAGTCGCTCAGTCATGTCCAACTCTTTGCGACCCCACGAACTGCAGCACACCAGGCCTCCCTGTCCATCACCAACTCCCGGAGTCCACCCAAACCCATGTCCATTAAGTCAGTGATGCCACCCAACCATCTCATCCTCTGTCGTCCCCTTCTCCGCCTGCCCTCAATCTTTCCCAGCATCAGGGTCTTTTCAAATCAGTCAGCTCTCTGCATCAGGTGGCCAAAGCATTGGAGTTTCAGCTTCAACATCATAGGAAACTAGTATAGGCAAGTATATACCTGGGTGATGCTTGGTTCTATGCAAAAGGACAGAGGATTGACCAGGGGCATCTTTCTAGGGCATCATTTAAAATATTATTTTCATATTAAGCATATGAATAGGATGATAATTTAGCATCAACTTTGAATTTGAATGGCAACCCACTCCAGTATTCTTGCCTGGAAAATCCCATGGACAGAGGAGCTTGGCAGTCTACAGTCCCTGGGGTTGCAAAGAGTCAGACACAACTGAGCGACTTCACTTCACTTGAAGATGAAGCACAAGATTTCACTTTTTTTTTTCCAATTTGTGCGCTGCATTGAGCCTTGAGCTCTGGTCTTCTTCTCCTCCACTGTCAGACGGAAGTGTTAAGAGGCGTCTGTCTGAGTGCTATAGGCAGCGACTAGCTAGACTACTGCCATTATTATTCTTAGCACATAGTTACATCTAGGTCTTTTTAACCTAATTTTAAAATCCATGTTCCCAAAGATGGTGCTCACTGGAATTTCACTTAAAAATTTAAAAATATATCAGAACGTAACAACATCTAACATTTTTATAATCCTTTCACAAGCCCGTCTTTATTTGGGGCTTAAAACAGCTTCATGAAGAACGGGTAATCATTCTCACTGGTCAGAGGAAAAAAGAGAAGCTTGGAATAGGATGTCCAAAGTAACAGGGGCTGAGTGCCACGGTGGCTCTTTCCACAAAGCCAGGGTGGCTGCCAGAAAGTGTTTCTCTCGGGCAGGTCCCGGGTAACCAGTTCCCAATTCGCCAAGCATCTGCGGGTCACAGCTGCAGCCACGCGGCCCCTGGGCCTGCACAACGGCTGCTATGGGTTTAGGTGTTGCTGCTTTCATTATGACTGTGAACCTGTAACCGGCCCCTTGTCCCCAGATGACTGGATCTGTTCTCACGAAAGAATCGCCTCAACAAAGAGGAGTGCAGGCAGTGCGCAAGAGCAGGACTGGGCCTTCTGAGAACTGCAAAAGCCACTTTTCACTGTGATCCCAGTGCTCCTGAGATGAGTTCGGTGCAGAGCGAGGAGGAGGCCACTGTTTGGGGGCCAGGACGAGTGCCCCTCTTTGGCTGTTCTCAGTGACCCTCTTCACTTTCCAGCAGGGCCTTGTCTGGGCCCTTGTGTCAGAAGGCATTGTTCTCTTTTTGCAGTCAGTTCACTGTCTCTACTCAAACCTCATAGGAAGATTTTGCTTGGTTTGTAGGTTTATCATTATTATTATGGTTTTTTTTTTTTTTTTTTTTTTTAACTGCAGAGGAGGTATGTCCCTTTCCTTGTTGTGTCTTTTTCACTCCAATTCAAAGTCTGTACTTTCTATGAGCTTTCTGTCACCCCATCAAAGATTTCCCTGACCTGATATAAATACCACGCTACCCAGACCCCTTTCTCTTTTCACTCTTCATTCCTTCACTTTGCTTTGTTAAGGTTTTCGTAACAATTCTCTCACCTGACTTTTCTTTTTTTTCTAAAATGTTTCTGTTTCTGCGGCCATGCGAGTGGAAGCGACATCTTGGTCTGCTGCTATATCCCCTGGGCCTACCCAAGTGCCTGGCACTCAGGAGAGCTCAGGAAATATGTGTTGAATCAACTACTGAAATCTTTGCATCTCACCCAGTGTCTGGTACAATCCTGGACCTTCCGGATGAAAGACCCAAGTGAAATCTAAAAAAAAAAAAAAAAAAACAACAAGAAGCCAGAGCAAAGGGGAGAAAACCCTTAGTTACTCTTTTTGCAGTCACTTTCTAGTTTCTGATTGACTGATTGATCATGGTAAGGGAAAGATGCAGAAGGGGGAATATCAGTGTTGAGTTGAAATTTCTCAGCTCCCAATACCTGGCCCCCCACACCGGGGGTGGGGTGGGCTTTTTCTGCCTTCACATGGAAGTGAAGGTAATTACACAGTGGCCTCAGCCTATTCACTTCATATCCACCAAAGAAAAGCAAAGCCTTCTTTCCTTCAGCTGTCAATGGGGTGGTAGCAGACAGTAGGGAAAATGCTATAAGCTCATATTTTTTAGGTCCACGGATTTGTTACAAGCTGTTCTGAAAATCGTGCAAAGTAGAACAGTGGACTAAATCCTCCTATGCCTGGTACATTGTGTGGTTTACTTTGCAGAACTTTTGTAAAGCTCACCTGGAAAACCAGCAGTTACTGCTAAGGTCTAATGGAGTCTAATGGTGTTGCCTCCCCTAGGAAAACATTTCTAAAGCATTCCATAGAACCGCACTCCTTATGCATGATCTTTTTTTGCCTCTGTGGTACTTTTTATACCCTGCCACCTACAGACATCTCTCCTAGAAAGCAGAGTTACCACACGCACAACCAGCATGCCTGGTTCACACTGCCAGTGGTGGTCTCATCACCCTGCTCAGTTAAAGGACTATATTCATGGCTAATTCTGTCCTAGACCAGGAGGGCAGAAATTATCTCACAACGCTTTATATCTCCAGTGTCCAGTTTAAGAGCCTGGAAAGTAGTTTGTACTCGATAAATATTGAGACAGCGAGTCAGTGAATCCATGAAAAACAAGAAACTTTATGATTCAGGCACAGGGCTCTGGTGTCAGCATTCGGACTCTTTCTGGGGCTTATATTTTACTTTTTTTTTTTTTTTTTGGTCTACATGCAGGCACTCTGATTGTTCTGAAACACCCCTATCCCAAAAAAGTGGAAGAACCGTCCATTTATGAATCTGTCCGGGTTCACACAGCAATGCAGACGGGAAGATCAGAAAATGACCTGGTGCCCACTGCGCCTTCTGTAAGTGGCCATCCATCTGCCCACCGGGCTCACTGTCTAAAAGCAATAGCATGCAATAAGTTACACACATTTTACAGTACTTTTGTTCACATAAAATTCTACCTTGGGATATAAAACTGGAAAAGGACCGTAAAGTGCTAAGCCTATGGCTCATCTGCTGCTGCTGCTAAGTCGCTTCAGTCGTGTCCGACTCTGTGCGACCCCATAGACGGCAGCCCACCAGGCTCCCCCGTCCCTGGGATTCTCCAGGCAAGAACACTGGAGTGGGTTGCCATTTCCCTCTCCAATGCATGGAAGTGAAAAGTGAAAGTCGCTCAGTCGTGTCCGTCTCTTAGCAACTTCATGGACTGCAGCCCACCAGGCTCCTGCGTCCATGGGATTTTCCAGGCAAGAGTAGTGAAGTGGGGTGCAGTACTGGAGTGGGGTGCTATTGCCTTCTCCTGGTCCAGGGTAAATTAAAAAAAAAAAAAATTACAATGCGATAGTGATAGGATTTTAAAGACTTCAGAAATGGCACTTAAATCCTGTCCTTATTCACCAAACAAGTTCATGGTAGAATATGCGAAAGATGTTTGTGGTCACACAGTTGTCTAAATGGTTATTCTACAAATTCATTAAATTTTTTTAAAAAGCTGTTTTACATTTCAACTTCCTCTGGAAGAAAAAAGATTCTCCACCTTTACTATAAGTTCTCAGGATATTATTTTTTTCCCTGGTCTTTTTGCTACTTATGTTTTTCCTTCACTGAATGAAGGGTCCAGACAGAAGACATTTGGACTCCTTCGCAGCATGCGAGCCACTGTTCACTTTCAGTGCAATCGAGGCTTTCATTGCTCTCGTTGGAGTCCACTGACGTTTGTTCTGTGAACTGTGACCCTGCAAAGATTCCTTTCCAGCACCTTCTTCCCTTCACTGTGCCCCGGGCGCCCTGATTCTTTTCCTCTTTCTCATTGGCTGCATGTTTGCGTAGAAAGTATCCGGCTGTGTCCTCATGATAAAGAGGATCACACCTAAATGAAACGTCAAGCACTAGTTCTAGATAGCAATCATTATACTTGAAGATATTTAGCTACGGATTAAATAAAAACGTGCATGACCCTTTTGTCTCTGTGGCCGTACTTCTACCCTGCCACCAGAGACATCTCTCCTGAGAAGCAGATTTACCGTGGCCTCCAGCTTAACAGCTTTCGGCGGATGCCCACTGTCTTCATCCCTCCTGGATCCTGTTCTTCTCCTTGGCCTGACCTTACACTTCTCTCCCACATTCACGCTGGAGGACCCCGTGTTTCTGAATGCTCCTCCTCTCCTCCCTGCATCTGAAACCCTGCCAACATCTCTACTGTTCCCTTATCCTTAGAGGCTTGCATCTGGGAGCAGTCTCTTCCAGAAAGCCTTCTTGACCCCTTCTAGCTTCCTCTAACACCCCGTCCTCTGTGCATGCCCTGCTCACCTTTATCCTAGAATCATCGGACAGGAAGCCGGCTACCTGCACGGAGTCCGCCCTTCCCAGGAGTCTGAGACTTTTCCCGGAACTGGAATCATAATCAGTAGCTTTATAGGCTAATCAGGTTCACGACACATTACATTGTTACTACGCTGCTGCTGCTAAGTCGCTTCAGTCGTGTCCGACTCTGTGCGACCCCATAGGAGGCAGCCCACCAGGCTCCGCCATCCCTGGGATTCTCCAGGCAAGAACATTGGAGTGGGTTGCCATTTCCTTCTCCAATGCATGAAAGTGAAAAGTGAAAGTGAAGTAGCTCAGTCGTGGCCGAATCTCAGCCACCCCACGGACTGCAGCCTACCAGGCTCCTCCGCCCATGGGATTTTCCAGGCGAGAGTACTGGAGTGGGGTGCCATGCTACGTCCACTCAAAAATAAAAATCCTGGAAACTGGCTGAGGAAGATGTTTTAGCTTTTTTACAAAGGGACGTAGGAGACCTCTGAACTGGAGAAACTTAGGAACGCAAGACAGTAAATAGTCTCAAGTCAAAACAGACCAGAGAACACATCAAGATCTAACCAAGTCTTTGTTTTCCGGTCGACTGTACCCTTCCTGTCCTTCCTCTTCACCATTCTACCCCACCACCAATCACTTCACCATCATTTTCATTTGTACTCTCAGTTTTACTCTACATTTCTTCTCTGTTCAGTTCAGTTCAGTCGCTCAGTCGTGTCCGACTCTTTGTGGCCCCATGAATCGCAGCACGCCAGGCCTCCCTGTCCATCACCAACTCCCGGAGTTCACTCAGACTCACGTCCATCGAGTCGGTGATGCCATCCAGCCATCTCATCCTGGGTCGTCCCCTTCTCCTCCTGTCCCCAATCCCTCCCAGCATCAGAGTCTTTTCCAATGAGTCAACTCTTCGCATGAGGTGGCCAAAGTACTGGAGCTTCAGCTTTAGCATCATTCCTTCCAAAGAAATCCCAGGGCTGATCTCCTTCAGAATGGACTGGTTGGATCTCCTTGCAGTCCAAGGGAACCTCAAGAGTCTTCTCCAACACCACACTTCAAAAGCATCAATTCTTCGGCGCTCAGCCTTCTTCACAGTCCAACTCTCACATCCCTACATGACACCAGGAAAAACCATAGCCTTGACTAGATGGACCTTAGTCAGCAAAGTAATGTCTCTGCTTTTGAATATACTATCTAGGTTGATCATAGCTTTTTTTCCAAGGAGTAAGCGTCTTTTAATTTCATGGCTGCAGTCACCATCTGCAGTGATTTTGGAGCCCCCAAAATAAAGTTTGACACTGTTTCTACTGTTTCCCCATCTATTTCCCATGAAATGATGGGACCGGATGCCATGATCTTTGTTTTTTGAATGTTGAGCTTTAAGCCCACTTTTTCACTCTCCTCTTTCACTTTCATCAAGAAGCTTGTTAGTTCCTCTTCACTTTCTTCCATAAGGGTGGTGTCATCTGCATATCTGAGGCTATTGATATTTCTCCTGGCAATCTTGATTCCAGCTTGTGTTTCTTCCAGTCCAGCGTTTCTCATGATGTACTCTGCATATAAGTTAGATAAGCAGGGTGACAATATACAGCCTTGACGTACTCCTTTTCCTATTGGGAACCAGTCTGTTGTTCCATGTCCAGTTCTAACTGTTGCTTCCTGACCTGCATACAGATTTCTCAAGAGGAAGGTTAGGAGCTCTGGTATTCCCATCTCTTTCAGAATTTTCCACAGTGTATTGTGATCCACACAGTCAAAGGCTTTGGAATAGTCAATAAAGCAGAAATAGATGTTTTTCTGGAACTCTCTTGCTTTTTCCATGATCCAGTGGATGTGTTACCTTCCCCTAAAGATCTCCACTCAAGGTCGATCAAACCAGACCCTACTGCATGCGTTCAATAGTAGAATGCAGATAAGACCGAACTTGTGGAGCTGGTGTGAGCATGAGGCATGGGGTTTACTTAGGTAGAAATAACCTTCTTGGGATCAAATTCTGCAAGCTTTATTGCTTGCCTCCTTTGCCCACTCCAGGTGTCAGATGGATTCCCTTGCCCAAGGATCCAGCAATTAACATACACAGAAGGTTCTGCATAATGGCATTTTAAAAACAGTGGTGGAATTCCTTGGGGGTCTAGTAGTTAGGACTCAGCCGTTTGCACTGCCCAGGCTGGGTTCAATCCCTGATCAAGCAACTAAGATTCTGGAAGCCAGGGACAAGGTCAAAATTAACTAATTTAAAAAATGAAACAATGGTGAGTGAATAAGTTGAAAATGTCTTCACTCACACTGTATAATAAGAAGTCCATGACATTTATTGTGCATTGATATGGACAGAAAACTAGAAAGATTTTCTAGTTGATTCTTGTGTCACAGTACTCCTCACTATGGAATGGATGGACCAGCCAGCTGGGGAACAGTTACCGTCTTATCAGGGACTCTCCTCTGCTGGCTGAACACAGGAGTTCACAGCTTTGATTGAGGGCTTCTGGGCTTCTGCCTTCTCTTGTGGAGATGCCCTTCTTGCACAAGCACTGGCAGTGGAGGAAGGGGATTAAGTACTATTTACAGGAAAAAGAACTTCTTGCTTGAAGTGAAAATGAAAATAGGTGTCCTATCGCCCAGAAATGTAGATGCTTCTGTAAAACTATTTACCATCTTTTGGCAACTGCATTTGGGGAAATGATTGTTTATATATTTCATACACAACATAGGATTGGGCTTCTGAGATAGGATGAATTTAATTAATTCATTTGCTTAGCAAACTTTTTAAAAAAGTGCCTACAATGAACCGAGGACTGTTTTAAGCACTGGAGGGTTGGCAATAAATTAGGCAAATACTCTGCCCTCATTGAGCTCACACTGTATGTAGTAGGGGGATCATGACAATCATCAAAAGAAGAATAAAAACCCAGATTCTAATAGGAAATTAACATTGATGCAGTGCCACACTCCTATCTGCAGATCTCGTTTAGGCGTCAGTCATCCGTCTTCTTAGTAAGGCGCCTTACAGCATAAGGATGCAATCCAAAATCACAAATTACCTTTGTCAGTCCTGCCTCTTGAGTAGGCTTCATTCTGGAACATGTCCTCAGTTTATCCCACCTGATGGCTTTTGACTAAAATTAAGGCGGGCAGGGCTTCCCAGGTGGTGCTAGTGGTAAAGAACTTGTCTGACAGTGTAGGAGACATAGGAAATGCTGGTTCAATCCCTAAATCAGGGAAGATCCCCCAGAGTAGGAAATGGCTACCCACTCCAGTATTCTTGCCCGGAAAATTCCATGGACAGAGGAGCCTGGAGGGCTACAGTCCATAGAGCTGTAAAGAGCTGGCCACGACTGGCATGAGCACACACAAGGCAGGCAGATAGAAAGGATAGGCAGGCTAATGCTTTAATTTTAAAATATTTAGGTTGCTTCCAATTTGGGGCTATTAATTCTCTTCTTCTAGATGAGAAGACTTAAAAAATAAATCTGCTGCTATATAGATATTTCCTTTCTTACCTCCTGAGACCATGGATAAAATTGGTATTCTCACCTCTTTTCTCTGCAGCCTTTCACTTATCTATCAAAACCTTAGAAGAATACTAGATTTATCATATATTGTTTGGATGGGGGTAAGATTGAGTCAGTAGCATGATTTCTTAGTGTGACTTCAATTCTATCAGTATCTTCTACAAAATAACTTATCTTTACTTTATTTTGCCTCTGTAGACTCAATAATCCAAAGTGGTAATTTTTTCTGTTTCCATAATATAGTATCTAAACTCAATTCAGTCAGTTCAATTTCTTTTAATGTCAAAATGAATCAAGTTGATTATTCAATATCAAATTCACCAATGCTATTAAACATTATTTAAATGAATACCTGGGAGTTTCATTGTTATTTCAATGCCCTAAGAATTTTAAAGGAAGTGGTCATAGTCATATGTTATTTCTGGCTTTAAATCTTTATTTTGATGGTTGCTGTTCCTCTTTTTCCTTGGTAGGGAGAATTCATCTCAGGAACAAATACTGTGGAAACTCCCATGAAAAAACATTGACATCAACCAAATCATTTCCCAATTTTTATTCATTTTTTCCCTTACTAATATAAGATGTATTATGATATCATAGAACAAAATAGCCTACTATGAACCTAATTTCTTCAGGAATGTATGAATTTTGACATTTTTTCACCTGAGGGTCCTGGTTTTATGCAAATTGCTATTCATACTGTTCCCCACCATTCCTTATACTTCATAGGTGCCAGCTATGTGTCATATTGTTACCCTTGAATTATTGATAGGTGAGATAAACGAAATGACTCATTCTCACTTTAAATTCCTTCTAGATGAATCAAGTCTAAATAGATATGCACTCTTGAGAGTCTATCCCATGGAATATAAGTCTCAAGAGATAGTCTGTGAAAAAACAAATGGGTGGGGTTGGAGAAATGTATGATAAATTGTAGAAAATGTGATTTCTAATTCACAAAGCAGTTTAGCAGAATACAGACTCTGGGAAGTACAGAAATCCCTCTTCTTTGCTTTATCCAAAGTTGCCCAAGTATTGACCCTATAGCAGTGTGTGTGGCCATGTTTACGTACATAACACCCCAGCAACAATCCAAGCAGATGGGATGCACAGACGCCCTTTGCCCAGTGCAGGCTCTTATAAATGGTATAGCTTATATAGCCTGGTTGACTGCAAAGTGCTAACTCATGTTAGAGGAGAATCTGTGCACTGTTCTCTGTTGCTGCAAAATCACACCGGACAATCTGGTCTGAAAACAGTCTTTACCACATGGGAAGGATTTTCAAGTGCCTCGATGAAGAAGGAAAGGCAATTACTTAAAGATCAAAGGCAAATTCTTGTTTCATTTTAAAATAAGACAGAAATAGACAAAATTCAAGTTGTGATAGTTCTGGGCTTCACTTGAGTGTTTCTTGCTTTTTCAGCTGGGCACCAAAGAAGGCTACCTCACCAAACAGGGTGGTCTGGTCAAGGTAAGGAAGCGTGTGGCCTCCAGCATCAGCCACAAAGAGAGAATGCATCCTGGGAGCTCAGTCCTCATTTTGACTTTTAAAAAGCAGAACCGCCTACTCATTTTGACCCAGTTATAACATTTACCTGTTTATAGAACTCATCTTGATGGCTAATGTTAGTCAAAATTCTATAAAATCACTTGACTATTCTTTGGCAAAGTGACATGTATGAAAATAGCCTGCCTATCATTAATACTCAAAATCCTTTTGATGCAATAATTGAGGATTAAAGTAGCAAATTAACTCTAGCACATATCTTTTTTTTATTCAATAATTTTTTTACCATCTTAATCATTTTTTAAACCTTTAATTTTATATTGGGATATAGCCAATTAACAATGTTATGGTAGTCTTAGGTGAACAGCAAAGGAACTCAGCCATTCATATACATGTATCTATTCTCCCCCAAACTCCCCTCCCATCCAGGCTGTCATATAACATTGAGCTGAGTTCCATGTCTAGTACATACCTTTGCTTTTTAAGATTTTTTTTTAGTAAAAAAGAGTCAAAATGTTATGAAAATTTTGTTAGATATGTCTACCTAACAGTAGAAAAAAAAAAAACAAAAACCAACGATCTCACTGATACTAATGTAACTATCTTANAAAAAAAAAACAAAAACCAACGATCTCACTGATACTAATGTAACTATCTTATAAAATCCCGAAGAAAACAAAATTTAGGACTTTACTAGTTGGGAGGTATCCAACTGTTTTCCGTTTATGCGACTGTACCTTTAACGTTACTCAATTTCATATTCATGGGTTAAGAAGACCTTCATGGAGTGTCTGTTCTTTCTCATTTAAAGTGTCAGGGCACTGAATCTCTCAAGGGTACTGGCCTACTTGAATTTAACCTAAATATTTAGTTATTTTGTCCTGACTCAAGTGTATTATTCCTGGGAAGAGGAAGTATTCATGTTCGTAGCATTATTTTTAAATCCACTGTTACTTCCTTTAATTGGGAACATTGCCACCAAAGATGATGAGCTTTCAGTTAGTACAGAACAAGGAGACAAAAAAAAAAAAAAGGAGACGGAGGGTAACAAGACAGTGGGTAACATTTCTCCACCAATGCCCTGGAATTTCTAGGCAAGGTTTAGAATGGCATGTGGTTTGAGGTTCCTAAACCTGTTTGTTTGTTTGTAAAACAAGAATAATAATATTTGGCATTGTATGAGGGCTGTCTATAATGTATATAAACCTCCAAGGATAGTATGAATTTTCAGTAGGTGCTCAAAAATTGTATGTATTCTTACCATAGTTTTATTATTAAGTCTTACTAAGATGGAAATTTTAGTGGTTTATTGTAATGCAAATCACCTTAAATATTTATGATAGGTTATTTCTTTTTACTTGCTTAAAAATGTTAATGATATCTTTGCCTCTGTTATGTGCTTAAGGCATGGAATCATTTTAATTTTTTAAACTTTAAAATATTAAGGTTCACTTTGAAAGTTTTTTTTTCTCAGAAATAACACCACAAGAATATTTCATTGTATCTAATTTTTAGGTACTTTTATAAGAAAAGGAAATTATCCGGTCCAGGTATTATAATCGTGTATGCAAAGCCTACGTTTCATTTTTTTTTTTCCAGACCTGGAAAACGAGGTGGTTTACTTTGCACAGGAATGAACTGAAATACTTCAAAGACCAGATGGTAAGAAACATGATCATATATTTTCCCTTTAAAAATGAGACTCTAAATGAAAGGAATATCTGCCTTTTAAAATCCCTGAAATTTATAGGAAACATCCTGTAAATGACTGGAGATGAGAGTTCTTGATTCCTGATACGAGCAGAGCTTTCTTACATAAATGAGACCTGTATAGCAGATACTGTTCTCAGTCTGGCTAACCTCTAGCTCTCTGGGGCATGCCACCCCCTATGTTTAGAGCGGTGGAATTGTTCCCTTACCACATTGGGTGGACTGTCTCGTAGCAGTGTTCTCCTCTGTTAAAAATGTCCATTTATCAGGTCTAACTCACAGGCAAATTTAAAATTATTTCATCTCTTCTCACTTTTCCTACACAAAATTTCTGAGAAACTGGATGTCTAAAAACACGGGAGAAAAATATGCCTCCCTTCCACGTGTTAAAAATCCATCTCCACCAAATTTGAATTGACAATGAAATTATCTTTCTAATGTCCAGTTTCATGAAAAGCCAATCCCCAGACAAGCATGTGGCTTCCCTTAGGAAGTTTTATTATCAATTCCTGTAGTGGAAGTAAAGTTAACAGTCACTCATAGTGGAGACTTGACAGTTTGTGTGTGTGTGTGTGTATGTGTTTTATGATGACATAGTTTGTCCTTTTGTTTTAAGTCACCAGAACCAATTCGGATCCTAGATTTGACTGAATGTTCAGCTGTACAATTTGATTATTCACAGGAAAGGGTAAACTGCTTTTGGTAAGTTGTTTTATAGAGGAAATGTTTTTTTAAATCTTCTTGCCAGACACTTATTTTGGCAGACTAGAAAATTGTATGTCTAATGTATACAGATGTTTTGACCTGAGGCGGTACGTGCATATTAGGAGTCCTTTCAGCTGAATGTGACATAAAACCTCACTTATTGTTGTTCAGCTGCTAAGTTGGGCTTCCCAGGTAGCACAGTGGTAATCTCCCTGCCATGCAGAAGTAAGAGATGGGGGTTCGATCCCTGGGTTGGGAAAATCGCCAAGTTGTATCTGACGCTTTTGTAACCCCATGGACTAACCCCGGCAGGCTCCTCTGTCCATGGGACTTCCCAAGCAAGAATATTGGAGGGAGTTGCCATTCCCTTCTCCAGGGGATCTCCCCAACCCAGGGATCAAGCCCGCAGCTCCTGCACTGGCAGTCAGACTGTTTACTACTGAGCCCCATGGGAGCCCTATGCTCATTTAAAGTGGGATAAACAAACAAGCACTTCTGCTGGGTTTGATTCTGTATATCGTACACTGCAACAAGTATGATGCCCATGGCAGGACGCCAGTCACATGCTAGACAGCTTTCATTCCTTTGAGATGTTTTATTCAATTTTAGTTATAACTTTGTTGGCTCCAAGAATGAGGGATTTGTGTAATTATGACAATTCTTGCAGATGGCACAAAAGTGTTTTATTCTAACACTATCAGTGTATCACGATAATTTTCTAACTGGGAGGAGTGAAGTGTCTTGAGAAAAAAGTGCCTTATTTCCCACCAACATTTATTTTAAAGTTTTTAAACATGTAAAATTTGAAAGACTTACATGGACCTCTGCTCAATGTTATGTGCCAGCCTGGATGGGAGAGGGATTTGGGGGAGAATGGGTATATGTACATGTATGACTGAGTCTCTTTGCTCTTCATCTGAAACGATTATAAAATTGTTAATCAGCTATACTCCAATACAAAATAAAAAGTTTGAAAAAAAAAGAATGAAAAAAGTTGAAAGACTTATATACCCATTTATCCTTCACCTAGATACATCAATCATTAACATTTTGCATATTTGCTTTATCTCTATCTGTTCACTTTCTTTTGTTGAACCAATTGAAAGTAAGTTGCAGACATCATGGCACTTTCCCCGGAAATATTTAAATTTGTATCTACTAAGAATAAAAATATCACCTATAGAACAATATCATTGTCCCACCTAAGAAAATTAACATCAAGGGATTGGGGGCAGGAGGAGAAAGGGACGACCCAGGATGAGATGGCTGGATGGCATCATGGACTCAATGAACATGAGTCTGAGTGAACTCCAGGAGATGGTGACGGACAGGGAGGCCTGGCGTGCTGCGATTCATGGGGTCGCAAAGAGTTGGACATGACTGAGCGACCGAACTGAACTGAACTGAACTGTTAATTAATGATTGGATAGTATCAGCCAGTGATGGAAATCTTTTTAAAATTTACATAAAGATACCATACACACCAGCAGGGGTTTATATTTCTCATATAACAAGCAATTGGGAGACAGACAGCTACACTGACAAGGTCCTATCCAATGTCTATATAGTTCTTTTGGTCTTTTCCTCATGCTTACTACTTCAGAGTCCAAGAGAAATAGTCCAGCTGTATGCCTCATATTTTCATGTAAGCCATGAAAAAAGATGCTGGGATGGGATGAGCCAGGTCTGCCCTTTTTATCAGGAAAGCAGACATTTTCTCAGAAAATCTATCATATTTTCCCTTCTATCTCACTGGCCAAGACTATAGCCAATGGCCATCGGTAGCAGCAAAGGAAGCTAGAAAAGGGTACTTGTATGATCATGATTGGGCTTCCCAGGTGGCTCAAGTGGTAAAAATCTGCCTGCCAATGCAGGAGACACAGGTTCAATTCCTGGCTCAGGACGATCCCCTGGAGGAGGGTGCAGCAGTCCTTTCCAGTATTCTTGCCTGGAGAACCCCGTGGACAGAGGAGCATGGCAGGCTGCAGTCCATGGGGTCGCAGAGTCGGACATGACTTAGTGATTGAGCACACACACATAATTGGCTCCAATTAGTTGTATTTTATTGCCTGAGGTTCTGTTAGCAAGAAGAAAGGAAAAATGATCTGTATTAACAGGTAATTAATCATGTCTCTCACAAGAAGTACCAAACAATGATAATTCCAGCGATCAGTTTTGTACAGTGTGTGCACAATATCACACCCCTTCCCCAGCTTCCCCTCTGTCTACTAGTTGCCCAACCGGACTTCACATCAAGGTTTACCTTTCATACACAGAGACTTACCTTTTGTCTATTCAACATTATTTACTGGTGTAAACAAGATATGTCACTTTGGTTTTAGGGGATAGAAACCCTTCTGGTTTCAGTTCAAGGCTTTCCCACCACCCCACCCCCCCACGAAAAGGACAAAAAATTCTTTTAAAGTGTTTTGTGTCTTAACTGTTAGGACAGGAAATGTGGGCAAGACAAAAATCAGATTTTTTAAGTTAATTAATTAGACTGCTTCAGGTCTTATTTATGGCACGTGGGATCTTTCAGCTGCAGCGTTTGAACTCTTAGTTGCAGTATGTGGGATTGAACCTGGGCACCCCCTGCATTGGGAGCTGGGAGTTGTAGCCACTGGACCACCAGGGAAGTCCATGAGTCAAATGATTTCGACTCTATAACCCAAGACACAGTCAAAGGAGTTAATTCTGTTCCTAGAACAGTCTTTCATGCCAGTAGGCAAGTCTGTCTTCCCTTCAGCAAAGATTAACTCATGGCAAGAAGGAGGCAAAGTGAATAGTTGAAGAGATTTATTGTCTCCTTTCCTGCTCTGAAAAGTTAAAACTGCCTTCATCCACAGAGACCACTGTCTTCCTTGTTGCAGCCAGCTAACACAAATGAATTCCTTCAGCAAACTCTTTTGTGTTGGTTGTTCTTTGAATTGTAGCACAAGTTCTGAGTCATTTAACGAATCAGCGGAATAAACACGTGTGTGTATTCAGCCTAGATCATGAACAATAAAAGGATCTGGGTTTGACCTGGACCTCTTCCCCACCTCCATCCTACCCTTTGGACCCATTAAAATATACAAATCTGCCTGTAAAAATAATAATGTGAATCTACAACATCCTCAACATTTCTGCAGTTAGCCAGCAGGACTAGCTGTCTATATACCAACTCCTGAGGTTCTTACTCAGGTTCTATGTCAATTCTTTTTCCACTTGGAATACTTTAATGAGTGCTCAACTAATAGATGTTCAACGGTCTGGAATATCTTACATTCTTTCTTTTGTCTTATCAGTTTAGTATTTCCATTCAGGACATTTTACCTCTGTGCAAAGACAGGAGTAGAAGCCGACGAGTGGATCAAGATACTACGCTGGAAGTTGGTGAGTTATTCGTGTCTCTGAATGCCTAGTACTCCCAAATCACATGTTGATGATTTCAAACTTATTTCTATTGGAAGAGTCAGGGAACCCCTGAAAACCTACGGGAAGTCAACATGCAGGCTTGTGGGAGAGTCTGCTCATTTTTCTCGAACATGGAAGGGTTGAAGAAAAGAGTAAAGACAGAAGAATGAGGCTGCACTGGGGTCTCACTGCCAGAGCCTAGCCTAGTGTCTATCAGACTTCTGATGTCTATCAGACTTCCTGTTAGTGTGTGGGTGGTCCAAGTTGGCCTGGAGGAGGACAGTATGGTACCAGAAAGACAGATAGAGGAACGCTGACATAACTCTATAGTAGAAAACCCTTTTATATTGTCAGAGAAGGTGGACTTGCCAGAAAGACTTGGCTTAGTGGCCTGTATAATCGTTACTTTGTGCAGGTCAAGGACAAAAGGTATTTTAATTTATCTGCTTTCCATATACCTCCTGGGAGGAAGACAAAGTGCCTATAAGAACATTCTAGTCTCATGCAATTTTTGTGTGTGTGTGTGTTTACAAGTTAGTGAGTTGTTAGCCAAGAACTTGTCAAAGCTTTCTCAAATTTCATAGAAATACCACCTTGAATCCCTTGATGTTTTCAGCTATAGACAGTAATCTCCAATTTTCAAAATGAAATTAGCTTATATTTAGAATCTTACTGAATAGTCCTTTCTAAATATTAGGATTTTTGCTTTTGGTTGTCTTTTCAATTTTAGATCCAAAGAACTACAGCCCTCCTTTTGAGATAGTTCCAATGTATTTGATATTCAGTGGGGGAAATACTTTGCCATATGCAGTCTTTGCTCAAATATGAATTATTTTTTATTGTTTCTGTTCCATAACTTTGACACATAATCATTATGCTATGCTATGCTAAGTCACTTCAGTCGTGTCCAACTCTGTGTGACCCCATAGACAGCAGCCCACCAGGCTCCCCCGTCCCTGGGATTCTCCAGGCAAGAACACTGGAGTGGGTTGCCATTTCCTTCTCCAATGCATGAAAGTGAAAAGTGAAAAGTGAAAGTGAAGTCGCTCAGTTGTGTCCGACTCTTAGCAACCCCATGGACCACAGCCTATCAGGCTCCTCCATCCATGGGATTTTCCAGGCAAGAGTACTGGAGTCGGGTGCCATTGCCTTCTCCGCATAATCATTATAGAAAATTTAAAGTAAAAACAGCAAATGAACATTTCAGATTTCTCCCTTTGCATATAAACATTTAAAACAAAATTTCATCATTCTGTAGTATTCTTCATATGCTCACTTAACAATATATCATGAACATTTTTCCATATCAATAAATTTAGATTTATATCTTCATTTTGATTCATTAAATAGTGTTGCTATTACTAAAAGTGCTAGGCCAGTTCCCAATTTGTGCATGTTTTAGCAACTACTTTATAGTATTTCTCCTGAGAAAAAAACAGCAAACAGGAATAAAACTTGGGGAAGAGGGGATATGATAATTACTTGTTGTTGCATAGTTTTCTTACCAGCCAGCATTTTGTATTTAATATTTGTTAAAAGCCAAAGTTTGTTATCTGAAAGTTGCTCAATAGTCCATACAGGTGGGTGTGCTTTCTTACAGTCTCAAATAAGAAAACAGCTCGATCAAGGGGATGGCGCAGTCCGATCTCGGTCATTCATCTTTCAATAGATCTCCCTCGGTGAGGGAGACCCTGACACAGGAGCAGGGTGGAACGCTCCCCATGCTGGGGTCCACGGCACATCCCACGTGAAAACTGACTGAGGGTTTTTCTGTAGAAACAAATCAAAAGCAGATGCAGATTTGGACCGTCCAGAAGACGCCACATTTGCTGACTCATGGAAAACTGCTGCCCTTCAGGATCCTGCCATCTCCCTGAGACTACCGAAGCGTCCTCGTTCTGACGGGAACGGACAGGCCACTGCAACCAGGCGTGCTGGCTCTTAGGACACGCAGTAGGAGATGGTTCTGTACTCCCTCATTGTCGTCCCCAAGCTGGTTGACATTGGTTACCCGGAGTCCCACTCTGCATCACAGTCAGCTCATCTGAGTCCCTGATTGTGCTATTAACCAGGAAGGAAATGGCTATATATGTAGCCTGAAGCTTAAGACTGCTTCTTCAGAAAGTATATTGGGATAGCAGACGTCCAAGATTGGTGGGAGGGCAGTGTTTTTGTTTTTAATTTTTCCCCTCACTCATACAAAAAACAAAGCAATTTCCAAAACAAAAATGGAAAATATTTGTAATATTTATTTTCTCTTTGTAAACAGCTCAGATATCTAGTGGGTCCTGTTTACCCTTCTAATGATAAACCCGTGAGAACTAAATCTCCTGTGGGCTATGAGGCAGAATGATAAAGGTAACAGGAGGTACAATCTTAAAAAATCATCTTTTAGTCATTTTGGGGGAAATGTTATAAAGAATGAGAAAACAAATAGAAAAAGAGTGATAAAGTCGTAGGTAATTTCTAGTTTAATAATAATAATCATAATTATTATTGTAAAGAGAGGACTTATAAGCACTAAGTTCTTCATCCCACATTTCTCAAACAGCCTGAAAGAGACTAATCAAGCAGAGTGTGTTGTAACAATGCCTGCCAAACAGTGAGCGGTAGGTACTGGCCCAGGAGAAATAAGATGTATCCTGCACTGCAAGGAGCATCCTACACCTTATTCAAGAGCGACTGCTTTTGCCTGCTGACGGAGCAACACTAATCCACATATGGAGTGTAATGATGTGTTTGTTACACAGCATTTTCAAGCCAGAATAAGGGGGTTGAAATTGGGAGATAGATAAGATACCATCATCCATAGCTCCTAAGTAGATTCTAACTCCTTCTAGAGTCTTTATTAATAATGCTTTAATAGGCCAAAGTTTGAAGGGAGACGAAAGTATAGGAAGAAACCAAATAAAAATGTTGTGGGGCAAAGCTATAATATGACATTGCTCTTGCAGTCCAAAGGGCAACTTTGTTACTGAATACGTTTCTTCTGTTATTTGAACATCTAAGTCTCAAAAATTACATATGTTTCAACAAAGTTTTTAATGTATTTTGTAATGTTTGTATCATATGAGATAAAGCAAATTGTCAAGTTAAAATGTATTATGTCAAGTTTGCAAAATAAGAAGTTAGACATAAATGTTCACTGAGATGTAGTTTCATGTTTTGTTTTTTTTAGATCCAGAAGTGTTTGTGTAGGTAGCACTGTTTCTATTTTTTGTAAAATATGTTATTTATATCCTTTGGTTGTATCACAAAGAACATGATTTTTTTGTGTCTGTAATGTTTTGCTATTAAAGTGTTTTTAGTATCTAATTTAAAAGAAATACAATTGATTAATATCATAAATAGCAATGAAGAATCCACTTTGGTTAGACTACAAGTTACTAAGGATTGAAGGATTCAGAGTTGAAGAAATGGTCCCCATCCTCAAGGAGTTTTTAGTTGAATATAGGCAAGATAAGAAATACATACATAATAATGCATAAAAGTAAACGCGATAAATGCTGAAAGTGAGGCAAAGCTAGATGATGGGGTGTGCTTTAGCAGGACTGCTGTTCAGTCGCTAGGTCACGTCTGACTCTTTGCGACCCCGTGGACTGCAGCACGCCAGGCTTCCCTGTCCTTCACCAACTTCAGGAGCTTGCTCAAACTCCTGTCCATTGAGTCGGTGATACCATCCAACCATCTCATCCTCTGTCATCCCCTTCTCCTCCTGCCTTCTATCTTTCCCAGCATCAGGGTCTTTTCCAATGAGTCAGCTCTTTGTATCAAGTGTTCAAAGTATTAGAACTTTAGCTTTAGCATCAGTCCTTCCAATGAATATTCAGGATTGATTTCCTTTAGGATTCAGCATGGAGGAAATCATTCTTTGGGAGGATTTTGACATGAAAAGGGCAGTCTAACACACACTATGTAATTAGTGTGTGTTTACCTGCTCTCAACAGCCCTGGAAAGTGGTTGTGATTTCACCTCCTGAGAGCGCTCAGGAAAAGGGGCTCGAACAAAGGAGGATATTTCGTGCCAATGGCAGGCAAGTTGGGTTGTTTAAGATAATAGCTGTCTGTGTCAAGCTCTGTCACTAACAGTACGTGCTCATTGTAAAGGAAGTACCTCAAGACCCAGCCGAAGTATCAGCAGTTTTCTTAGAATTCCTCCGGGGAAAATCTTGCCCCACAGAAGCACTGTTGCCTCTGGATGAGGGGAGCCCCCCTCAACAATGGGAACGGCTGTAACTGCCTCCAGGGAAACCTGCTCTTATTCCAGGGCTGCTGGGCAGAATGCTCAGTGCTCAGAGCCCTCTCATCCAGCCAGGCGGCACCCACGAGTGGGCTCTTTGATCCTCTCCTCTCACTCACGCTGGGAGTGCAGCTTAGGGAGTTACACTGTCGATTTCAGGAAAGAGCAAGAGAATTATTACAGGGTGAATATAAATTCTGCTCCCCTCCTCTACTGCTACTTCAGGTCAACTGCAGCAAAGTTTTATATCTCCCCATCTTTCCAGCCACATCCAGCCTTACACACTGCTTACCATGGATTCAGGAGTTTAAGTTATCTGTGGAAAAGGGCCAGATGTTTTTTTTTTCTTTTTATATTTACGATCAGTGGGATTTTGTAAAATCTAGCTAAGTTACTCGAAAACTGAAGAAACAAATACAACTATCACAAACCCATTTTTTAAATTAAATTAAATAGACTTGGGACTTCCCTGATGGTCCAGTGGCTGAGACTCTGAGCTCCCAATGCAGGTGGCCCAGGTTCAATCCCTGATCAGGGAACTAGATCCTACATGTTGCAACTAAGACGGAAGATTCTGTGGGCCGCACCTAAGACCCAGTGCAGCCAAATAGCTATTTTAAAAAATTCAATAGGCATAGTATACCTGCTGTTTTCTTATACCCTTAACTCTCAACTTCTTTAACTTGTCATGTACTAACAAACAGAACAGCCCAGTCTGTGGACTACATTTCAAATAGCTCTGGCTAGTGGACTGCCAAGTAAAACAGACCAGAGCCTTCTTGAGGAAGAATTCATCTTGAAGTTGCTACGAATGTGCTTAATAACATCTACAGCCCCTTGAATTTATATAAAAGAGGTTATCCTCCATAACATGTGTGGGCCTCATTCAAGCAGTTGAAAGACCTTAACAGCAAACCTGGGGTTTCCATGGAGAAGAAATTCCCCCTTTAGATGGCAGGCTCAGCTCCTGCCTGAGATTTTCCAGCTTTCTGGCCTGCCTTACTGATTTGAGGTTTGCCAGTTTCCAAAATCAGCTAACCAGTTCCTTGAAATTAATCTAGTTCATATATATCCTACTGGTTCTTTGGTGACCCCCAAGTGATACAACTTCCTTTCCCAAATACCTCATCATTTTATTATATATTGTATTGTTTGCTAAAATATTTCATTATTTTTGAATAGTTAAAAATTTAAGAAGTGCAATAAAGTTTGCAGTGAAAAGGGTCATTCCTGGGATCTGTTCCCCAAGTATCCAGTTCTGCTTCATGGAGGTTATTGATGACACCCCATTCTGTGTATCTCCACTGACACCATCATACCAATACAAGCAAGTATCAATATGCACATGTATTTTTTCTTCCTATACATAAACTGCAGCATTGCAGTTTCACTGAACACTATTTTTCATTGCACATTATGTTTTGGAGATCATTCCATCTCAGTACCTAATGTCTTCATTCTTTTTTTCCATTGAGCCAATGTAGAAATTTCTCTAACCAATCCTCTATATTAGAGGGAACATACAATTTATCTAAAGTGGGACACTTGAGAGTTGAAAGGAGCACTAATGATTACACCAAGAACAGCAGGTATAAACTGACATTGTTTAAAAAAAAAGTCACCTTATCTGATAGATACTTCAGCTGTTTCTAATACTTTGATGTTCCTAAATTGCAATGAATACACTCCTAACTATACCCTTTTCACACGTCCCTCTGGACTGGCAACATAAATATCTAGAAGTGGAATTGGGGGCTTTTGTGTCAACTTCACCAGTCATGGGGTGCCCAAATTAAACATTTTGTGCCTGTGGGTTCTGTTTCTTTGGAGAATCTTAACACAGTGTGTCAAAGATTATGCACATTTGAGCTTGGTAAAGATTGCCAAATTGTGCGAATTAAAAGGGTCTAACAATTCACATTTCCGTCAGTGGGGAATAAAAAATGTGCTTTTTGAATCTTTCCTCATTGACTTATGATGTCATTGTTAGAATTTTTTATGTCTTGTATGTATGTACTAAAGTCTGTTTCTGGGTTATTCTGTTCTACTGATCTATCTAGTCATACGTCTGATGTAGGTTTATACTATCTTTAAAAATAATCTAGTTTTATATTACCTTTTCAAAAACTCCTTAAAGTTTTACCTTCCAGATGAACTATAGAATAATTATAGAATCTATTATACCTCTTAAAATGGAAATTTTAATAGTTGTACTATTCACTATGCAAAGGTTAAGTATCTCCATTCATTAGTTCTCTTTCCCAGGGGTGTGTGTATGTATGTACATTGTGTGTATGTGTGTGTGTATAAAATATGTAATATATAGATAAATAAAATCACAGTCTTGGTCACCTCATTTATAAAAGGCTTTCTTGTTTCATGCATCACTGCACTGGCAAAAACTTCCTGGACACAATTAAATAAAAATTGGGATAATGGGAATTCTAGATTTTTATCGATGTATCTAATGCTTCATTAGGTTGTAACAACTAACTATTTATAGCTTGCTGCAGTTAAAACATTTCTCTTGTCCTTATCTCTTTGTAAAGACTGTTGTCCTTGCTAAATTTTAATGCCTCATCCTGTGTTTTCTATAGCATCCTGTGCACAGCTTCATCGCAACACTTCCTATGCCTGTTTTGTTTACTGAGCTGTAGATTCTTTAACGACAGGTGCCACAATTTAGTCTCTTATTTGTAGAGGATGGGAGGAGAGTGGGAGGGAGGAAGGGAAGAAGGGAGGAAGGAAGGAAGCAGGCCCAGTGCCTAGCCACTCACCGCACAGCCTGAAGGACTGCATTCACTCATTTGCCATGTAAAATGCATCCTTGGAGCACAGAAATATGACGTACACTTGTGCGCCTTAGAATTCTGCAATGTGATACTTCTAGTGAACAGCACACATTTGCCACTCAATGCCAGGTACCGGTGATAAACTCTGTCGAAGAACCCAGGAGGAAATTAAAGCCTTGAATGATAGACTGCATTTCTAAAAATGAAAAGCACATGCTAGAACTGTGATACCAATTACACAGAGATTAAATTAGGCTCCTGGATGAAGTTTATTTTCCAACTGACAACTTATATAAGGTAAAACAGTCTCCAAACTAGACAAGAAACACTTACTTATGTGGTTGAAAGAATGAATTAAATTACAGAGTTTAAACATCTGAAAACAGTCTGGTGGGGGGAAAACCTATGTAGTGCTCAAATTGTACTTTTAAAAATACTATTTATCCTCATGTATGAAAAAGGGATATACTACCATGCGTACATACATACCAATATTGGAAACAGAATTCAATAATGAATCACACCTAAATTTTACAAAGAATAAACAAACATTAAAAAAAACACTGATTGGTTATAGAAAGCAGAGTGGAAGAAAAAACCATTAGCTATCATCTTCATTTCCATTAAAGAGCAGCACCCTCTAAGAAGAAACAAATTCGTTAGTAAGATTCACCTACAGTGCACAGCAATATATACAAATGAAAGTTAGTGATTGTACTCGTTTCATTCACTTTTCCTAAGCCACTTGATCTTCCTCACACTCAATGCAAAGAAAATACTATGAAGAAAAATATGTCCTCATTATTCACAATAAAAAGAGTCTGCCTCATTCTGCAGGCCTGGCATATGGTATAAAAGGGAGCACTTCATGGCTCAAGGGGGTCAAAGTATGATTTTGATTCTGAGCCACCAAATAGGATCTCAGGCGTATTTGGTGGCTGGACTAACTCCACAGGAGCTGTGATAGGCTGAACCATTTCTGTGGCATCCCCAGATCTCACTGAATAAGAAACAGCCCTACACAAAAAATGATAACCATCAACCTGTCCATAAATTCTATCTGTAAGGCTCTTTTTCTAGAGTAAAATGGAAAAAGGGGGTCCTTGAGTACATGGATACAAGTGTCACTGTGGCCTAAAGATTGCTGGATTGATATTGTGTCTGATATGATGAAGAAAATTCCAGATTAAGAAACTTCCACAACTTGTCTCAATTCTTCAAATAATGGAGCAAGTTCCTTTTCCAGGCTGACAATTAGTCCTAAAGCAAAGAGATTAAGAAATTTGAACATTAGAAAAATGCTTATCAAAATTTATATACTAAAAAGTAAATGAGACATATTTCATTTTCCATAACTATACTTAAAACAAAATACTGTAATTCTGAACAAAATAATTGAAAACCCTCACTTATTATGAAGTTTACTTTNGTTTTATGAAAAACTTTAACTCATTTATACCTCATTATTTCAAAGTTTGTACCAATTCAGGAATAATACACATGATTTTTACTAAAAAAAAAGACTCTTTTCCTGAGCCAATTTTAATGAACTTTATCAAAAGACAGATAGATAGCAAAGGAATAATCAGATACTTATTATATAAATTCAGTAAAGCTAAGGCACAAATGGATATTGAAAATGTTTTAAAGATGCCTCATAGGACTATAAAACATACACTGAAAGAAGCAAGCTAATCTAGAAATCAGCACATCCAGCTTGTTAGTTTCCTAGGGTAGAAGTCTATATATATATATCTTAAATACTGCTTGTTTTTTGTTCAACTAAAGATCTTCCTGTCTCACACAGCATTCAAAGCACCTGGGATTCACAAGGAAATGTTCTACATACTAGAATACAATTCTGGAGATTAACATAATTTATAACAACTGATGATTTTATAGTATGATAGTGATTTACCACAACTGAGGTTTAACATATTTAAAATACCGACACCACTACTATCCTATACAAAGAGTTTTCACATACAGTATTTTACAGCTTGAAAACATTTAAAAATGAAAGACACCCAACAGTTCATTAAATCTAAACCCCACATTTTAAACATGAGCAATCTAAATACAGGCTTCAGTGACACAGTTGGAAACAAAATTGGCTCAAATATCTTGGAAAGAAAAAAACAGAACAGAAAAGTAAAGCAGTTCTAACAGTGGTGAAATCTGGAGATAGACCTTTAAAAAAATTCCACCTAAACTAAAACAGAGTAAAAAAAAAAAATTGTAATTCAACTGAATACTGTTATGATTTTATACAAAAATAGCCAGTGAAGACCACTGGATATAATGGGATCCTACAAAGCTCTCTAGAAAGTACAGCTTCCAAGTGTTTGCCCTCAAATTCTTCCACTTTGAAAAAGAATTGAGTATATTCATCCTAGTCACACTCTTTAAATTCCCAAACACATTTACCTTGTCCACTATTGTTCAAAATTTTATAGATTGGTCCTTATGGAACTGAATTCATCTGTGATCATTTTTATGTTTTGTTTGGTTATTTTCTCCACTGTTTTGTTTTTTTTTTTTTTTNTGTGAGCAAGATACTGTATTAAAGAGGTGAAAATAACATTTAATTTTCCTTTCTATCATAAATCACTTATCTATACATCATCTCATCTAAACTAAAAAAATAATAGCATAAGCTCAAGAAAGCAGTTCTTAGCTCCATTATACAGATATAAACAATATAATATTTGTTTATATATTATAAACAATCGTTTATAATATATAAACAATTCAGAGAAGTTACATTTCCAGAAAACAAGGAATAGATGGTAGCTTTGGGCCATGCATTAAGGTTTTCTTACTCTAAATCTGTATTCATATCATATTAGACTGTTCAGATCCAGTATTATAAAGATTAAAAGCTGTATTTAAGGTAATTAAAACATACCTGTATTAGCATTGCTGCTGGCTATGAAACTCACTACCAAAGGTAAACGATTGAACTGAACCACCTAAAAAGAGAACAAGATCTAAAGTATAATGTTATATAGTGAAAAGGTGGTATAATTCAAATCAAATATCTTAATCTTTCTAAAAACTTTAAATGTGTAAGATATTAGCTTGACATCATGGTATTACGTCATGAAAGGTGAAAGAGCTGAAAATAAGTATTTCTGTAAAACAGACTTACTAATTATCTCTTAGAGACATTAATACCACTTAGTCTGGAAAGTTTCTAAGGTGGGGCTGTGGCTTCCTCATCTTTTTTAATCTTCTAAAGCCCTGCAAAGTGTCAATTACATAGTAGGGGCTCAATAAATATTTGATAATTAAGGAGCTAAAGGCTCCTCAGTCATTCAAGTGGTTATAACGTCTCAATCTTTTGCCTCCTCTGTACTGCTATAATTTAAATTAACTTGCATTTAAGTTAACTTTAAATCAGCTATCTTTAAAAGTTTAGCTTCAACCTAACCTTTACTGACTAAATTAAAGGTCAGATGAGCTGGTTATCTTCTGCCTAATAGATACTAAAATACAAAACCTTTAAAATAAAAAATAACACATATGTATCATTGGTAGTGCATGCCTTATACTCTGGGAAACTCTGCTCTATGGAAAGCAGTGTGTATGCTCAATTGCTCAGTACTGGAGTGAGTTGCCATGTCCTACTCCAGGGGATCTTCCCGACCTAGGAACTGAAACAGTGTCTCTCGTGTCTCCTCCATTGGCAGGCAGATTCTTTACTACTGTGAAGAAGTTACTGATTTATTCTAAAGAAAATAAAGCTGGCAATCAAGAGATCTGTAGCAACTAATTTCTTTCCCACAAATAATAACCTCATTTATTTTATATATTTATATATTTCAAGCCAAAAGATGGGATTAGTAGCAATAACAAATATAAATAACTATCATTTGACTTTCAAGGAAAATCCTGTATCTGTCACAACAAGTGTGTCATTTGAGAAATCACAGTTGTTAAATAAGCTAAGGGCACCATCTACTGGAGGTATTAATAACAGTGACCTGACGTACCCTTTTCAGGATAACATATATTTTACTATTTAATCTTTTAATCTAATTGTTCTTATTAATTAATTCCTGAAGTAAAATGTGGGAAAAAAATCACTACAGTTTAACATAACCAATTTGAAGGTTAGGATGTTAAAATTCCATCACTTTGGAAACCAAAATTTAGAATTATAAAAACAAACTATTCTACAAAGAAGAGAGAATGATAGTTGAACTCATCAGCAAACCATCTGACAATTATGAACTTACCTGGTAGGTGTTATAGTAACAGATGATACTTTTATTTTTTGAAAGTCCGAGTTTGCTCCCTTGGTCTGTTGCAAGGGCAAAAGTTGATAAGAAACCAGGTCTCAAAGCATGCTCTGGAGCATTATCATTGGCCACTGGAAATACAAGTGACTTAAGTAAAAATGATGTAGGATATACAGTGGGAAGAGATTTAGAGTATCTTTTTTTAAAAAAACAAAAACATAAACTTGTAGGAAAAAAAAAGCACAAGAGTTACGCTTCACAACACTGAAGTTCATAATACTAATTGGGTCTCATCAGTTAAGGTGAGAAAAACCATTCAATCACAACTATGGGAATAAATACTGGTTCTCACAATTTTTCAAAAAATTTCAAATGAATATTAAATGTCTCTATCTTCTTGATATCTAACTTAAAACAGGTTATGATTATCACTACAATTAAAAAGGTGAATATTCTGGTTAACTATGAACTAAGTGAGAATACTGGAAAAAAGCTTCAAAAACCTTTGCTCTTACAAAACCCACAGAAACATCATTTGTAGATGATGATAATTCTACACCTGGCCACTGATTTAAGTTTTTTACACTCACTGAAAGGTCTGCGTGGAGTTGGTTGTACCATAAGTGCTGAGCTTAAGGTTTTAACACAGAGATCCTCAAAAAGAAAACTGGAGCTGGAAAATCTGAGATTATGTTGTTCAAGGTCCTCATTATGGAACTGAGAAAAGGAAGTGATTTGCCCATGGCTACCTATGTTCTGTGCTGGGTTAGGAAGCACCCTGGATCACATATCCGAAGATGATGGGTTCTATGACCATCTTGTCACTGACTCATGAGCAACTTGGAGCTGACAATGTACTCTTTGCACCTGACCATTTTCATTAATAAAATGAAAGAACTACATTAGCTAACTTCTAAACTCTGACTGATTTCTAAAGTCTGAAATTATCTGACATATATGATAACCCCAGGTGGAGAATATATTGTAAACAAAATATGCAGAAGATCATTTAACCTTTCTGTCATATCACATACCTTAAAAAAAAAAAAAAAGGAGCTAAACCCTAGGCAAAAAGAAACCTTTTCTTTCCTTTTTTTTAGGTTAACCAACTTTTCTTTAAACAAAAATTCTTGCTAGATTCTGGTTAACTAACTGTAAAGTTAAAAGTTTTTCAAAATCTTATTTCCAATAAGGAAGAACAAGACAGAATAAAACAATAAATTTATGTTGATTCAAATGTATGGCTGTTTATCCTAAAACCACCTGCAATATTGATGAAAAATATATGCTGGGGGAGTTCGTGGGTATAATATGTCTAGCTGCATATATGCTCATTCTCATTCAGATTTACTAATCGTTTACATTATACACAAAATGTTTTTAATGGGAAACTGGGCCTTCAATAAATCCTTCCTTAAACTCTGCATGCTATCATGAAATAGTTGATATAATAGGATTCCAACCTATCCTTCAACACACAATATCAAACATTTTCTTTCAAACTATGTCCTGAATGTATTGAAATGGGTTATTTTTTGCTTGCTTTCTGTATTACTCAGATATAAATACATTTTTATTCAAAAGCAAACATGGCACTGACATGTAATCGTGGCGTTTTACCTTTAATGACAGGCACTCCATCTCTATCTGACACAACAATAGCATGGAGCCCCTCAACACTAGAAAGAAAAAGTTAATGTATTATAAAACATTGTCTCAAAATATATACCTTCAAAATCATAGTGATAATTCTCATGTATATTTCTGAAAAATCATGAGAACTCAATCACTGATATAAGCTCCTATAACATGTTTGCAAAACTCTTCCACCATAAAAAGCAAAAAAGAGACCCAGCTGCTGCCTTCACACAACCTGCAATCTAAAAGGAGAGTGGCTATCATTCAGATTACCTCACACAAATGTAAAACCACAACTGTGAGAACTGCCATTAAGAGATGTGTGGGGCTATGAGAGAGCTTATAAAAGGAGGGGTAGATTCAGACAGGTGGGTCAGGGAGGGCTTCCCGGAGGAAGTGGTACCTCAGCTGAGACGTTATGGTAATCAGAAAAGTGGAGTGGGGAGATCACTGTTGAGAGAACAGGACAGAAAGAATGGAGGTCACAGGGCAATCCTCTCACCCACGCCTACACAAGAAGTAAACAGAGTGGTCAAGACCACAGCTCTGAAGTAAGAAAGACCTGAGTTCCTGTTCAGGCTCTGGTGTTTACTGTTTATGCTACCTTGCATCAGTTACAAAACCTGGCTAGGCCTCAGTTAATATGAAAATGAGGATACTTGTACTCATTTGTGTCTGTAAGTCATTTCAGTCGTGTTCAACTCTCTGTGATCCCATGGATTGTAGCGCGCCAGGCTCCTCTGTCCATGGGATTCTCCAGGCAATAATACTAGAGTGGGTTCCCATGCCCTCCCCCAGGGGATCTTCCCAACCCAGGGTCTCCTGCATTGCAGGTGGATTCTTTACTGCTGAGCCTTTGGCTACTGTGAAATTTAATACAATGATGCATGCAAAGTGGAAGGTGGCTGGTAGACAATATTCAAAAATGTGAATTAATATCAATGTTGTCATCTGTACACACTGAGAATAACATAATTTGCCCTGCAATTTAAATATGAAATTATTAGTGAGAATTCCTAGAGCCCCCAAATGTTAAAAATTATAATGGGGAAACATTCAAATCATCATCCTTTATACTGGGTTTCCACATGGTGCAGTGGCAAAGAATCCACCTGCTAATGCAGTAGACACTGCCAGTCACCCCAATCTTTAGCAACCACTTCCCAGATCGGTCAGCAGCCACCAACACTGAGGCAAGATCCTCCACCAGCAAAAACATTAAGATTCAGTAAAGGCTCAGATGATGGTTCGCACTTTTTAGCAATAAGGTATTTTTTACCTAACAATGTACATTGTTTTCTTAGACATCATGGTATTACACACTTAACAAACTACAGTAGAGTGTAAACCTAACTTTTATATGCAACAGGAAACAAAAAATTGTGACTCGCTTTATCTCAATATTCACTTTACGGCAGTGGTCTGGAACCAAACCCACAATCTCTCTGAGGAATGCCTGTATCTTAAAATATCTGCAAACTGCAATGTTTGCTGTTCCTACTATACCCCCAAATAAACGGATGATTGTTATTAGCTTAGGAAAGAGAAGTACTAGCTTAATATTTTAGCTTAGGAATGAGAAGTATTACTATTAACTTAATATGCAGGTGCATAGAGTATCTCTGACGGTAACAGTGGATGTCTCTGAGACAGGAATCATGTGGCTGGACGACAGGGTTCAAAAGCTCCTCACTCTGTGTCCTTCAATTAACTTTTGCATCTTGAACTTTATAAATATATTGCCTACTCAAAACGTGGCAGTGTTAGTTGCAAAGCTGTATCCAACGTTCTGTGACTCCATGGGCTGTAGCCATGGAGTGGGTAGGCACTTCCTTCTCCAAAGGACCTTTCTGACCCAGGGATTGAACCTGAGTCTCCTGCATTGAAAAAATTGTCAGTCACTATACTGTGTACCCCCATGTAGATGCAGGAATTAGGTCTTAAAAGCAGTATGAAAAATAAAGGCAAGTTCCTAGGTCTTTTAATCCAGTAAATTGCTATGAAAGAACTCTAAAGTGGCAAGAAACTGGGTTCTAGCCCTTCACCATTCACCAGCTGTTTAATTTGAGACAAGTCATGTAACTTCGCTGGGGATCATGTTGTTTATCTGCAAACTCAAACCGTATCACCTGTGCTACCTAAGATTATGTTTTAGCCATTTGAAAGTGCTAAATAACAGCAGAACATAGTATTAGTCTAAGATAAACAGAAATAAAATACTAAACAAAACACCTTAAGCAGAATTTATTTAATAACAAATTAGTAATTTTTTACCTTGGTAACTTTTTATATAGGAATCGTTTTAGATCCTGAAAGAGAGGATAAAAATTTTATTATAATACTATGCCTGGTACTGGTTCTCTAGACACTGTCCCGTCCACATCTCAGGCGCCTTAAGTATTCATTCACGACCATTCTCGCTTGTGCTTTGTCTTTCTCATTTTGCTTTTGATGCTTTAAGGAGTGGTGTAACTTGCAGCAACTCATCTTTGTTTCTAAGCCTCAGTTGCATTATTTGCTGAGTAAACATAATTTAAAAACCTACATTATAAGACCGTTACTAAAGTTTACTGAAAACACTCATGTCAAGTGGTTAGCATATCCAGCAGTGGAAACACAAATACATATTAGCTATAATATTAGATCATACTTCTCATACTACTGTACATCTTGTTGCTAACTTTGCGTTCACTTGAGAATATATTATCAATATTTTTCCACATCCACAGACTTTTTAACGTCACTTTAAGATCCGAGGTAAGTTGACTAACTTCGTGAAACTCATTTTTCTTACATGACTAAAGACAAATGACAATGTGTGCCAAGCATTCAGCACGGAACATAATTATGACTTAAAAAAAATTAGAAGACTACTTTGTCTCATTACGCTCTCTCATCTGGGGAATTTCACTGACAATCCAGGTAGCAATCACGAATTCTACATAGGTAAATCAGATGCATGTTCTTTTGACCCTCTAATTCCTACTACTCTCCAAACCTGAATGTTCATTTTATTTCATGCTATCACCACCAGCTTACCTTTGCTCTCATCTTAAACACAGAATCACAAAACGCATCATTTTTCATCCAAAATCTAGATTTCCCCAATCTCTTCCTGTGACCACTAATGGCACTACTGTTCCCTGTTACTTAGCTTTGAAACTTAAGGAAATATAATAACCCTAAACTCATATGTGTCACTTTAAAAACCACTTGTGAAGTCAAGTATTTTTAAACTGATGTTCTCTCCTTTTCGGATGACATTACAATTTAGGTTCATTTAATATTTATGACTTACACCAGCCTCCAAATTGGTATGATGGTCTACCACTTCTATCTCACACATTTCTACACAAAGCCAATAATCATATCATTCTCCTTCTCTAAATGGACAATTGCAGTGACTCTCAACCCTGGCTATGGACAACACTTGGAGAGTATAAAAAGAACTCTGACGCCTGTATTGGAAATGCTCCCCAGAGGATTCCCCATGCAGCCAAAATCAAGAACCAATGTTTGAATGGCTCTCCACTGTTTACCGAATTATGTACAAATCCTGTAGATATTTGAGGCTCTCTACAATATGGATGGGCTGCAACACACTTTATAGTCCTGCTTCCTACCACTCCCTCATACACTTCCTCAGCCCCAGATGAAATGGACTATTCACAGCTCTGCAACACACATCTTTCTGTTTCCTATCTTTAACTTTGCTCATGCTTTCATTCTAACTATTCATAGTAATAACCTCTGGATCTTACTTAAAAAAAAATGCTACTCATCAATTATAGCTAATCTCAACCACCAAATACTCCAAACAGGCTTCCCTGATAATGACAAACTGATGTAATCCCTCTCTTCTCTGAATTTTCACACAATAATGTATGCATATCTATGCTCACTTGCCTAATGTACCTTTTATTTTTAACCTTTAAAAATCCTTAAGGAGAGAAATGATACCTTAGTTATCTTTATTTCTGCCACAGCCCTCAATAGAACAATCTTTTCAAGGAAGATGCTCAAAAGAATCCAGCAATTGATTATGCCTGGAGAATAAGGCCTCAAAAATATACTGGAAGACACCCAAAAATGGAGTGATAAAGACATAAAAAGTTGCTAAATATTGAAACACATAATCCTGCAACCTAAAAGAAAAATCAGATTCATAATGTTGAATAATCATCTAGTGTAGTTAAGAACATGGATTCTGGAGTATCCTGACTCAGCAACAAACTAGCTGTGTAACCTGAGGAAGTTACTCGATCTTTCTGTGACTTAGCATCTTCATCTATAAACACAATGATACTAATAACAGTGTATATTTCATGAAAGTTATTGTAATAATTAAATGAGTTATCTGTTCAATGCTCCAAAGAATATTTAGTGTGTATATAAGCAAAATGTGTGTGTGTTAGTTGCTTAGTGGTGTCCGACTCTTTGCAACCCCATAGACTGCAGCCCACCAGGTCCCTCTGTCCATGGGATTCTCCAGGCAAGAACACTGGAGTGGGTTGCCATTTCCTTCTCCAAAAGGAATTATAGAAAGAAAGTGAAGTCGCTCAGTCGTGTCTGACTCTTTGTGACCCCATGGACTGTAGCCTACCAGGCTCCCCCATCCATGGAATTTTCCAGGCAAGAGTACTGAAGTGGGTTGCCATTTCCTTCTCCAATATAAGCAAAATAACAGTATGTAAAAATATAACAGTATGTAAAATATAAACAAATAAAAACATTAATAATATTAATTCCCTGTTGTTTCCAGAAACTAGTACAATAAAGTTTCCTAAATTTAGAATTTTAATTGTACTGCTGTGTTAAAAAGGCAATGGTTTTAAATCATCTGAAATTGCTACAGTGAACCCAAAGAGACATAACTGGAAAAAGATTCAGAGCAGCAAACCATCATTTAGAACCTGAAATGGTAAATATGCAGAACCTGTCTGACGCCCGCAGAACTGGGGCGTGGGAAAAATAAAACTGTTTCAACCTCAGGCACCTTTACTGTCTTCCACCCCCATTCCAGGCAGAAACTCAGGGCCCCGAAAATTGCTCCTATTAGTATCTTACTTCAAATCCTAGACAAAATAACTGGAGGGAAGCGGTAAAACGAAACAAATTTGTATTTGGGAAGCGCTCTCTCTCCCCACCCAGTAGTCTCAGCCTACTCTCCACTCTCTCCTTCCTCTTATATGGGGGTGTTAACTCACATCCGCCATGATGAACCCCTTTCTCCCGCAGGATCAATCTCCACGCCTGAAAGAGAAACTCCGGGTGACTATCCCCTCAAGACTTCCTCTCCCTCCCCACCCCCAACCTAATAAGCAGTGTCAGCTCTCCGCTGGGTCAGGCAAAGATCCACGGCTCCAGGGCTCCAGCCAAGGAGGCTGATTGGAGAAGGAGTTCCCAAATACTCAGGCGGGTAACCGAGAAGCCTGACAGCCCACTAACCCCCAAGACCCAAGCCCAACCGGGAGGCGAAAGCGGCGTCTTCTCTTCCGTCTCACCGCCCGCGCCACTTGCGGCCTAAGCCACCGGGCAGAGTGGCTGCAGTTACCTGGGTTCCTGGGTTGCCTGGTTCTCTAAACTGCCACTTCAGGGACAACTTCTGGGACAAGTTCCTCTAAAAGCCGCAGTCACATGATTTGTGACCTCTTCTGTGCTCCCGGAAGCACTTCCCAAGACTCCGACGCTAGGTGACTCGGGATTTCCGGGGCGGTACTTCGACAAGGGAGCGTGCATTTGCTTGATAAGCCCCGGGAGTGCTTTTTGCGTGTGTGTGGAGTTCGGGCTGTTCCAGACATCTGCACTTGAATAGAGATTGCTTTGCTTTGAGATCCCGGGACCCTGAAGATTCCCAGAAAACGCAAGCAAGAAAACGTATTTGTTTGGGGAGGGTGCATAAATTTCACTGTTTTTTTTCTTGTGGTCCGTTATCTTAAAACCTCTTCTTGTAGATGAATACATTTAAAGGGGGTGGTGTTACATGCTGAACAGCAAGCCCCAGGTCCGTTGGTCTCTGATCGTAATTTAATAATCTTTTCGGCTTCCCGTGGGAGCTACCCTCGTACTGTGACTTGTCTGGATTGAATCAGGAATCCTTGAGCTTTCTGGAGATCTCCTTTGTGTGTACATCAAGCTTTTACATATGCAGACATGGAGCAACCTTCTTTCACTGGCTCTTTATTCTGAAGACTGTACTTTTTAAAAAAATTTAATTTTTTTTAATTGGAGGCTAATTACTTTACAATATTGTACTGGTTTTGCCATACATCAACATGAATTTGACACGGGTGTACACGTGTTCCCAATCTTGAACCCCCCTCCCACCTCCCTCCCCGTACCATTCCTCTGGGTCATCCCAGTGCACCAGCCCCAAGTATCCTGTATCCTGCATCGAACCTAGACTGGTGATTTGTTTCTTACATGACATTATACATGTTTCAATGCCATTCTCCCAAATCATCCCACCCTCACCCTCTCCCTCTCCCACAGAGTCCAAAAGACTGTTCTATACATTTGTATCTCTTTTGCTGTCTCGTATACAGGGTTATTGGTACCATCTTTCTAAATTCCATATATATGTGTTAGTATACTGTATTGGTGTTTTTCTTTCTGGCTTACTACACTCTGTGTAATTGGTTCTAGTTTCATCCACCTCATTAGAACTGATTCACATGTATTCTTTTTAATGGCTGAGTAATATTCCATTGTGTATATGTACCACAGCTTTCTTATCCATTCATCTGCTGATGGACATCTAGGTTGCTTCCATGTCCTGGCTATTATAAACAGTGCTGTGATGAACATTGGGGTACACGTGTGAAGAAGACCACACTTTTAAGGACTGTCTATAATTTTTTATTTGGTGCATTGCATGTTTGCACATTGAAGGAAAACCTACAGTAAGTGGTAGGAAAATGAGGTCTAGGGGAACTTCTTTTCCACAGATCAAGTTCAGTTCAGTTGCTTAGTCCTGTCCCAGTCTTTGTGACCCCATGGACTTCAGCACACCAGGCTTCCCTGTCCTTCACCAATTCCCAGAACTTGCTCAAACTCCTGTCCATTGAGTCGGTGATGCCATCCAACCATCTCATCCTGTGTCGTCCCCTTCTCCTCCTGCCTTCAGTCTTTCCCAGCATCAACTCTTTTCTAATAAGTCACCTTCGCATCAGGTGGCCAAAGTATTGGAGCTTCAGCATCAGCATCAACCCTTCCAGTGAAAATTCAAGGTTGATGGATTGACTGGTTTGAGCTCCTTGAAATCCAAGGGATCTATGAAAATAGAAGTGCAAAAGGAACCAGCAAAAGACCAAGGTGTGGTGGAAAGATACTAATTTGCTAGTTACCCTTAGGAGGATGAAACGGTAAGTTACAAAGCACCTAGATGTTACAAATGATCTCCTTGTTATTATAAGAGAAATTGACAGTTCCATAGCAACTGACATTGAAGACCACTTCCTTTTCCTTTGATTTCTTAGCCTCTAGAACACCGCACTTATTTTAGTCCCCCACCCAGCCTCCTTACTCTGAAAGCTTGTCTTCGATTCTTCTGCTGTTTTTAATACAGTATCCTGAGAATGTGATTCCTAAATCTGCACCTTTCCTCTGAGTTTGAGGTTCATATTTTCAGCTGCTTGTTGGATATTGGATATTTCTACATACCTCTGCCAGATCTAACCCAAAGGTACTAAAAACTCCAGTAAACCTGTTTCCTGATCTATGTCCTTGTTGGTTCCATGATTCTGTCAGGTATCATGTTTGCTCTTCCCTTTCTCATGTCCTTTTCTCACTTAACAACGATTTTTTACATCTATATTTTTTTCAGCTCTTTGTTCAACGCTTACTGTATTCAGTAAGACTCTTATCAGTAGCCACTTAAGGAAGCCCAGTTAAACCTTTCTAAAACAATGTATATTATTTCTGACCAAACAAATCTTTAGTGACATACCATTGCAGACAATGGTTGACATAGTCTTTAATCATTTTATTTTACTTGTAAATGCAATCTAATATGAATCCTATTTTTCAGCCAAATTGATTATCTCACCCTTCCATCAAAATGACTCTCTTTATCTCAGGCAGTTGTAGAGGTTCCTGAATCTGAAATGTTTATTTTCTCCTGTAGGAGAGGAAAAACTTCCATATACCTTATTAGATTTTGTGGCTGGGGCCAACAATGAAATTGACAGACAGATTGACAGGAGCAAAATATACAAACTCATTTACTGTTTTTACATGTACATGAGAGTCTTCAGAAGAAAAATGAAGATCCAAAACTTCGTTAGGCCCCAAAATTTATATGCCGTTTTACACAAAGAACAATAAACTGTGAGGATGAGACAAAACAAGGGGCTTAGGCTAAGAGCAGTAAATTGTATGATGGTGATTGTTAAACATATGGAATAAACTAACAGAAGATAAGGGTTATTTTAGTAGGTTTGTTTATACAGGTCCATTTCAGTGTCAGTCCCATCTCTGGTGATAAGAATGTTCTCTTCCTGGTAGAAGGAGGGCACATGGGAAGTTTTATGAGAAGCCTTTAAGTGAAGGTGGGAGGTCAGAGAGCCTTTCATGCATTTGCTGTGGTATATTTCAGGGTGGCATGTTCTAAACCCTTTCATTTTCTACCTTATCTTGTTTCCTTATAACACCTTCTCATCCATCACATTCTCTTGAATGTTCCTATATATTACCAAGAAGAACTGATATTTATTTGTGCATAATTATGTGTCATAGCTTTAATCTGCTTATCAAATGAGACCATAAGGTCTAGGAGGGGTCATGGTTTCAATTTTTTTTTTCAGTTTCTTACAATGCTTGTTTCTTGCACTCTGTAGGTATGCATTCAACATTTGTAGAATGAAAGTGATTACAAGAAGTCATTGGTCTTGACCCTGACTAAAACTCATTTCTCATTTCCCTACTGTTTCTACCCTCCATTTGCCCCTAAGTTTGGAGTCAAATAAAAATATGAACTCTAGCAAGACTTCTAATTTCTGGAAGCATTACTTTTCATTTTAACAAAATTATCCATATTAATGACATTATTACATAATAGTTGACCTGGAAAACATTGCTGATTTTTTTCTTCCTCTTGAGTGGCAAAAAGGGAGAGCATAGCTTTCCAAGATCTTCAGATACCAAATACCACCACTAATGTCTGCAAATTGAAAAATCTAGTAAGATTTTTAATTTCCAAGCATGGTGGTTTCTAAATTATGGCATGTCAGTAGAGCTCTTTATATACTCAGACTGATCTGTTTGCATTTACCCATCAATAACACTGCTGTTGGTCCAGGACTAAGGGAAATATTTACTGACCTAAAAGATTATCAGCACGATATGCCAGTTCTCCAAAGTGGGATGTAACAGATGATTGCTGAGGTTCAGAAAGAAACATTGTATGCATGCCTATGCACATAAGATTTGTATCTCATTATATAAATTTGATATTTTGCATAATTTACCTGAAATAGTTAACAAACACATGCTGTGACTTTGTTATATCAGAGCCTTTGTTTCTGCTGCTCTTTAGCTTAAATTTCTCTCAGCTGTTGAATACAGCTTAAAAGTTGTTTTTTTAATTCTCAAATTTTTTTTAAAATTCTGGTTTCCTATCAAAAAATAAACAATCATCTGAATTTAGGTTGGTTCCACTGTCTGTGTAAAAATTCCAGCTGGTATGCAAACTCAAATGGGAAGGAGAGGCCTGCTGATTCTCCAACATACAAAAATAAAAATTTTAATAACTTAACACTGGCCGAGTTGTAAAATGTCTTATAAATTTTGATTCTGCTTGTGGTTTGGAATTTAGTCAGTGGAAAATACAATCTAAGATCTATACAATAACTTTCTCTACTGTACTATCACCCATTGTCACACACCAGTCACTTCAGAAATCACTAATTCCCTTGATCTCTGGCTTATATCTAATAGTGCAATTACTCACTTGTCAACATCTTAGACACCCCTGCCATCTTTCCTGCCTGACATAACCTCAAATTTAGATGAACTAAATAAGTGTATTCTCCACATCTATGCCAAGGCTGCTGAGTTAAGCTGGAAAAAATATACAACATTTAAACAGACTGTAAATTCTGTCACTAGTTTCATAGCCACAGAAATCCTCTTTTCCACTAGTCAGCTGACTGAGAATGATTCCTTCAAACTGTCATCATTCTAAGTGTCTGCTTATCATCCTTTCCATTCCCCAGTTTTACATAAATTGCATATTTCATTAAGAAAATACAAGCCATAACATCGAGCCACTAATGCTACAAATCTGCTTTTGTACTCATATTCTGTATATTCTTTTCTGAAAGAATGCTGGTGGTGTCACATAGCTAAAGTAATTATTCCGTCTTTGCAATGGCTCCAACATCCTCTGGAGTATCAGGTACTTAATGCTATTATCCTTCTTTTTCTCTATCTTTATTCTTTCACTTTGTACTTGCCCCTTTCCATCAGAATATAAAGAATTAGTAAGGTCTCTTATGTAAGTCTTAATGTAATAGTAATTGAAAAAATAAAAGCCTTCTTAGAAACCACATCTTCTTCCAGCTACCACCCTTTTTCTCTACTTCTGTTCACAGCCAGATTTTTACAAAGTTTTTTAATTGCTGCCTCTATTTATCCCAAATCTAATCAATCAAATAATTCTCTTGATTCTACATCCTATCTCAAAATCAATCACTATATATATTTCTACTCTGGTGCAAGCCATCATCATCTCTCCCTTACAATACTTCCTATCATTCCTAGATTCACTTTTGCCCTCCGGTCTTCTCTGCACAGCAACTAAAATGTTATTTTAAAAACACAAATCTCATCATATTAACCCCTTCATTAAAAGTCTCAAAGGCCTCAAGGGATTAGGCCCTTAATTCTCTAACTTGGTCTTGCTCCCTAGGTCATAATCTTACAAGTTTGTTTTCACTTCTGTAAAGTTTCTACGACCTTATCGACTTAGCACACTCTGCCTGAAATACTTATCCAGCATTCACCTCACTCTGACTTATCTCATCTTATGGGTTTCAGCTTAAACTCACTTTCTCAGAGAAAACTTCCCTAACCTCCCAGAGTAAAGTTTTCTAGATACATGCTTTCATTGTACCTTGTAATTTTCTTTGTAGCATTTATCATAAGTAGTTATTGACTTGACATTTATTTCCCTTGCTAGATGTAAACTTCATGAGGATTTTGGTCTTGTTCAGTGATTAATTCCCACATTACTTCCTGGGTCACAGCAAATATTCATACTTTTGTTGACTGGTTGAATGAATGAAAGAAAAGTCATAGTAAGAATATAAAACATGGTAAGAACAAATCCTTTACAGTGAGAACAGACCTTCTTTTTATTCATATATTGAGATAAACTGCAAAGACTGAAAGACAAAAATTCATCATAAATCATTCAGCAGAACATTCATTAAAAATCAAATGTATTTTCTTTAACAGAGTTCTCACACAGAAAATTTCATTTTACGTAAGTCTGATACA
>SJYQ01093489.1:464472-502112 GCA_006410935.1 Redunca redunca
TTCTAAGTAATTTTCCAATTCTAGACAGTCTCTAATATTTTAAAAACTCACAGAAAATATATTTTGCTTTTAATTCCTTTAGAACCAGCTGGTAATATGCTAGAAGCTCATGCATAGTCATCACACTACTTGTGTGATTAAAAATAAACACATGAAACTAAGGAAAAAACAAAAAGCTGATGTCAGAATAAGAGGAAAAACAGTAGAGCAACTAACAAATCCAAACATCAAAACAAGAAAGCATGTTGTGTATCTAGAAAAGTTACTTTGAAATTTGCAAAAACTGACATGATGCTTTTGTGAAGCCAAACAGCATTTGTTTGGCTCTTGGTATAACAAGTTAAGTTTTAAAGGATTTTGAGGACCCATGCTTACGCTGGTCCTCACCAGTCTAAAATGCTTATGCACCAGTCTAAAGCTAGGACTTAGCATCTGAAATACTGTAAAGTAAATTCTAAAAAGAGCTTAGAAAATTGCTTTAAAAGGTTTACTTTACTTTTAAAAGCATCTGTTGCTCCAGGTGCATGGTTTTTGTCTGGATGAAACTTCAAAGCAAGCTTTCTATAAGCTTTTTTCAAATCTTCATCACCAGCATCTTTGGTTACTCCAAGTACTTCATAGTAATTTTTACATTTGTTTATGCTGTGAACAAGAGAGTGTGTTATAAGTAAATTTCAAGGAAGAACTTTGAGTAATACTAATTTTTTATTGATTCAGTTCAGTTTACTTCAGTTCAGTCGCTCAGGTGTGTCCAACTCTTTGTGACCCCATGAATCACAGCACTCCAGGCCTCCCTGTCCATCACCAACTCCCGGAGTTCACTCAAACTCATGTCCGTCGAGTAGGTGATGCCATCCAGCCATCTCATCCTCGGTCGTCCCCTTCTCCTCCTGCCCCCAACCCCTCCCAGCATCAGGGTCTTTTCCAATGAGTCAACTCTTCACATGAGGTGGCCAAAGTACTGGAGTTTCAGCTTTAGCATCAGTCCTTCCAATGAACACCAGAATAGTATAAAGAACTATCTGTGGATTGTTTTCTCAATATCAAATGATAGTTTATCCATTAAGGGTCATTGCTCCATTCTCTTTTCAACCACAGACCATTTTTCCAACCTCTCTCTAATAAGAATTGACCATGAGAATGTCCTTGTACAATTTATCACAACTACAGAGAAGTAAAGCAAAGCTCATAACAAATGTGGATGGAGGGTAGAGCACACACTAAGATGAGAGAGCAAGAACAATTTTATAGTGCTCTTAAACACACAAGAAACCCCAAAACTGCTCTCGAGACGTCACAGCTAAGGAATAACAGACATTGCATTTCAAGAGTTTTGTTGTTGCATAATGCAAACCTAACCAAATAGCAAACCAACTGTTTAGTGCATGTAAAAACAACTACTGTATCCCATGGCTTAAATGTCAAAGCAAGTGAATTCAGCTAGGCAATGTCCACATGTATCACTCTCTATGAAAGATAAAATCTCAAAATAAAATACATTATGGGACTCAAACATATTTGTTACACCTGATTTTCATTTTGATGAACATACTCTTAAAAGACTACCTACATAGTTTATAACCCTAAATATGTGACATTTAAGCCCAGAGTCTTTGAAGTAGGTTAGGAAAAAAAGTACTGCGAATGGAGCAAAGAACACTAATCCTTTTGGATGCTTACATTTTCTCATGACCTAATAATTTTCCTTCACTAAAATACAGATATATTTTACATATTTTTTGGTGTGTACTTTATGACTTTAAATGTGTTCCATGTATGAGTGGCTTGATGACAGGTAGTAAGAGGTTAATGGATCTGAGGCACAATTGTTCACTGACAGCTAGAGGACTGCAAAGGCTGACTCTAAGTGTTCTAAGAAAAGAGAAAAGATTGACCTTTTTTCACTACTAAACCTATTAGTCATCACAGTGCTTGGTACATGAGGGGTTCTCAGTAAATATTTACAGAATAAATGAACTTTAGTTCTCCTTTCATAATGAAAGCATTCATCATTTGTTATATGAACAAGAGTAAAAAGAGAACACACTGAAAAGATTATAGAATTCTTTTATAATCACATCAACAAAAATCTGTTACGCAGTCTTCTTCATAGTAATAATAATTAAAATTAGACTTTTCTACTTTAGATAATAAATACTGACACAAGTCAGTTTTATTTCATAAGCATGGCATTTCCTTTATTTATGAAATAATATTTATTGAGCAAAAAATAATTAATATTTATTGATTCATTATTGAGTCAATAATATTTATATCCCAGGGTTCTTGAGATCAGTTAGTGAACAAAACAGAAAATGATTACCCTATCTTTGTAGAGACTCATTTTCCTAGATATGTTAAGAAACTATGCAACAGAAATAAAGGGAAGAAGGACATGTACAGAACACCTACTATGTGTCTGGAAGAGGAGAAATTCTTTGAGAAGGTGGTAGAGTCAATGTTACCAATGGACAAACTGTAGACTACATATTTCAAGTAATGCTAAAAATACACTCATTTACTTAACTTTTCACACCTAAGTAAGAAATTACCATTCACGTATTAATTTTAATCCATACTCCTTTTCACCAGCTAAATGCATTTGTCACACTTTTTATAGTTTGCTCCTTCTTCTCCTTCCTCACTGAAGAATTAAAAAAGAAAGGAAGGGAGGAAAAAGAAAATAAATTAAAAAGAGGTACCCTGTTACCTGTGCTGGAAGGAAATATTGGGGACAAAGGCCAGAAAGATGTGTCTGGGAGCTCAACAAGGGAGGAGTACACATGGCTCAACTTTTATGTCTTCCTTTACGTGCTAGAAAGCATATTGGCTGGGCCAGGGAGGCTTCGTTCTATTCTTCTTTCGTATGTTATAGATGATTTTTTGTTGTTGTTATTATAGATGATTTTTAAATATACTCCAAATTTAATTGGTATTTAGGAAAATAATTCTTTATTCCTGAGACAAAAGATTATTTATTCTATAAATTTAGCAAAATGATTTGTTTCCATTTAAAGAACTATAGCTTAAAACCAATCCTAATGAAATCCCCATAATTAAAATAATTTTAACAGTTATACAGAAGTGTTCCTAACTGATAAATATAATGATGGCCAGTTAATGATTTCACACTGATCTTATATTTTTAAAACAAAAAGACGGGCTTTTTTCCCAATGAGATATTAAAAATCTCCTCAAATAAGATCTAGGACACCTTTTTCACTGTGGTTTTTCAACACATTTCAACACTCAAAGACAATAAATAGTGCTTAGTTTCACAGAATATGAGTTTTACAAAGTTACACACTTTTTGTTCAGTTTTACTGTACGCTAGCTAGCTCTTACTTATGCAATGGATGCAGTATTATTGCATGGCTTCTCCCTTTGAGCCAAAATGTCACTGAGCAGCTTGTTTACATAATCATGCTAACCAAAAAGATAACATGGCTTTCTTCAGAAAAATCCCCTGTGTACAGGTGAAACAAAAGCACACAGCATGTAAGTGTTTGCTGGTGATCTGCTACCTCACTAAAGCAACACTTATGAAGGCTTAATATGATGAATAAGTGTTACATGATTAGCTAAAGCTAAGCAACTCTCATATACAGTAGTAAATGAAATACTCTGAATAACTCAGGGATTCTATTAAAATCCCTGATCATATTAATCCCCTCCAAAACTACAAAAATGTAGTTTTATATGCTAAAGGTATGCTAAAATTGACCAGAGAAACCATTTCTAAACACAGGCATAAAACTAAGCCAATTCTTGTAACTCACTAAGAATTCAGTCTGAAACTTGGCTGGTTCCTCAGTGCTAGCCAGCAATCTTCCCTTCCTGTCTGCCTTTCTGTCTGCAAGTATTCCATACTTTCACCACTCTTTTCAAGCTTTCAATCTCATCTCTTTCTTCTAACCTCAGAAGATAACTTCATCTCCAATTGCACAGAGAATACAGACCCAACAGACAGGATCTCTCTCAACATTTTATTTCCATCTGCCCAATTCTGGCCACATACAAAAGTGGGTCTGCACCCACCATCATCTTTCATTCTTCCATTCTCAAAACGTCCCCCTGCCTAGCTACTAAGAGAGAGGAAAACAAAACACTGCTCTTCTCTCTTTATTTCTACCATTCTTTGAGCTTTTCCTCTTTTCCCTTCAAGGCTAGAGTAGAAGAAATAAAGAAAAGAGATTTTTTAAAAATAATATCAGATTCAGGAGATTCCTATTCTCCAAAATTTCAATTATTTGGGGAAGGAGGTATATTTTCCAATATATAGGGGATTCTATAGTCTTTCTTTAAAAACAAATTATAAAATAATTCTAAATAAAAATCACATATAACAAAATTCACTCTAGGTCTTTTACTGAGAATATGTTCTCCTAGTAAAAAGTAATTTCTACCAGAAAATACAATTTGGTTTTTGGAGAGAGATGGCTTCCTAGAACACATTTCAGCACACTGTTTAGTAGAAGCTTTTTCTTAAAGGAATTCAAAACCGAATCTCTCATTTATTCACTTATCTCACTTATTTAGCCTCTGATGCAACACTACATTATTTATAATTCTTAAAGGACTTCACTACCATTCAGGCCTATCGAATACCCTTTATCATGATTTCATCATAATTAGGGAGTCTTTGTTCTTATTGTGGTCACACAAAGACAAAATGTTAAACTTTAGCATATGTATGAAAAAAAGTAAAATATAAATACATTGATACTTAATTTAAAAATAACTTCAATTCCAAATAATGCTGAGTTAAAAAGAACTTTGGACTCTGAGGGAGAGGGAGAGGGTAGGATGATTTGGGAAAATGGCAATGAAACATGTATACTATCATGTAAGAAACGAATCGCCAGTCTATGTTCGATACTGGATACAGGATGCTTGGGGCTGGTGCACGGGGATGATCCAGAGAGATGATATGGGGTGGGAGGTGGGAGGGGGGTTTAGGATTGGGAACTCATGTACACCCATGGCGGATTCATGTCAATGTATGGCAAAACCAATACAGTATTGTAAAGTAAAATAAAGTAAAAATAAAAATTAAAAAAAAATAAAAATACACAAAAATATTCATATAAAATGAAGCCAAGGGTCAGCAATCAACCAGTAAATTCAGAATGGAAACAACAAATTTTTTTTAAATTCCTTACTAGAGATGCAGAGGTAGGTAGCCATCTTTTTGTCTTGATGAAGCTAATGTTTCATCAGAATTTCTCCTACATGCTAGATGCTTTCAAAAGTTACCTCATTTCCTTCTGGCAACAACCCTTGTAGGTATGCATAATTAATCCTATTTTACAGTTGAGGAATTAAAGATTCAGAGGTAAAAAATAATAATAATAAAAAAAATAAAATAAAGATGGACATCAGTGAAAAAAATAAAAATAAGAATGGAGGAAAAAAAGGAAAAACAACAAAAAAAAGGAAGTAAGGTTAAAAGAGGATAAGAAAGGGCAAAAGAGAAAGAAAACTAGCTTTACCTACTCTTCACTTAAGCCTCTGCTGCTGCTGCTAAGTCGCTTCAGTCGTGTCTGACTCTGTGCGACCCCATAGACAGCCGCCCACCAGGCTCCCCCGTCCCTGGGATTCTCCAGGCAAGAACACTGGAGTGGGTTGCCATTTCCTTCTCCAATGCATGACAGTGAAAAGTGAAAGTGAAGTCGCTCAGTCGTGTCTGACTCTTAGCAACCCCGTAGACTGCAGCCCACCAGGTTTCTCCATCCATGGGATTTTCCAGGCAAGAGTACTGGAATGGAGTGCCATTGCCTTCTCCTTCACTCTCCAAGTTGAATTATCCCATTAATCACTGTTCAGATTACTTCACCCTTATACTTTAGATTCCATAGAGAGCAATTTCAGTACAACATCAACACAGCCTCCTTAAGCTGAAGAAGGAAATAATAACAGTATTTTTTCTAGTGTTTCATACTCAGTTCATTTTCTTTCCAGAAGAGATTTTAATTACAAAATTAATAAACTTAAATCTCCAAAACCCAGTTCATAATTTACCAATTCTATCTAATTTTCCTGCTAAGTAGAGGTGTATCATGAAGTAAAAATAAAACACTGAAGCAGAACAATGAGAGTAAGAAAAAATATTAAAAGGAGAAGACTATAGTATTTGCTATATATAAAGACAGCTTTAAGAATAGGAAAAAAATTATCCTTCATTTATATAAGTAGAAAATTGAAAATGCTTTGCAATCGCCCTCAATATTCTCCTCATATGAAATTCTCCTTCATACATATCTATATACATTTGTTATTGTTGTTTGTTTTGTTTTGTTTTTTTTGTTTAGTTGCTAAGTCGTGTCTGTCTCTTTTGCGAGCCCCCAGACTATAGCCCATCAGCCTCCTCTGTCCATATTTCCCAGGCAAGAATACTGGAGTTGAGTTGCCATTCCCTTCTCCAGGGGATCTTCCAGACCCAGGGATAAAACCCACGTCTCCTGCACTGGCAAGGGGATTCTTTACCACTGAGCCATCAGGGAAGGTTTCACTGTACTGTGTCAAAAAAGTGAAGCAATTTTCCTAAAAAAAATTTTTTTTGTAATTAGTTTTGTGCCTTATATTTAAAAGATGGAAATTTCAATAGAATTGGTAATTTACACTACTTTATAAAGAATATAAAGCATAAGACACCAAGAGTTCAACTCCTCAAAGTTTGTTCTTCTATTGAATTATAATTAAAACCCATTTTTTAGGTGTTATAACATTAAACTTACATTAGTATCAACTACAATTGACATATATATAAGTCATATTCTTTCCTACCTGAGAACTCCATCTACTTGGTCTTTGGTGTAGCCTTTTCCACTTTCACCACTACCGGATGAGCTGTCCTTTGTGCAATTAGGTTTGCTTTGATCACCACTACCTGATGGTTTTCGGCAATGAGGACTATTTCCAGCAGTGCTTCCATTTTTCATGATAATTTCCAACAGTGCTGTAGAAAGATATGGAAAGCATACTCCATCTGTTTACATCAAGGTACATACACATGGTCTTGAGAAGAAAGTTATAAAGCTGACAAAATGTGTACTCCAGAAAGATACACCACAGGGCCTTTTTAAATAGATAGTAAGCATTCCGTTATGTACATAGCTGTTCACAGATCACTAATCACTATTTAGAAGTAGAATATTAAATTTAATGTTAATAACTCAAAATTACTATCACCTAATTTCTTATGACATACTTTATTTGTAATATCACAGTGAAACTGTCGAATACCAAAGAAAACAATAGTCCCTAAAGTAGCCGATGAGACTATCTACAAAGAAACAGAAGTTCCCTGGGGGCTTCCCTGGTGGCTCAGAGGATAAAGCGTCTGCCTGCAATGCGGGAGACCTGGGTTTGATCCCTGGGTTGGGAAGATCCCCTGGAGAAGGAAATGGCAACCCACTCCAATATTCTTGGCTGGAGAATCCCATGGACAGAGGAGCCTGGAGGGCTACAGTCCACGGGGTCGAAAAGAGTCAGACATGACTGAGCAACTTCACACACACACACACTTATTTCTCAACAGCAACAATGGCAGCTAAATTCAGTAATAGCTTCAAAATGCTCAGGGAGAATAACTGTCAACTTGAGTTCTACACTGCTGCTGCTGCTGCTGGTACATCGCTTCAGTCGTGTCCGACTCTGTGTGACCCCATAGACGGCAGCTCACCAGGCTCCCCCGTCCCTGGGATTCTCCAGGCAAGACACTGGAGTGGGTTGCCATGTCCTTCTCCGATGTATGAAAGTGAAAAGTGGAAGTGAAGTCACTCAGTCGTGTCTGACTCTTAGCAACCCCATGGACTGCAGCCCACCCGGCTCCTCCATCCACGGGATTTTCCAGGCAAGAGTACTGGAGTGGGTTACCATTGCCTTCTCCAGAGTTCTGCACTAATTTTCTGGAAATTATATAAGATTAAAAACATTTTCAAACAAAGACTGAGAAAATTATCACTAAGATTTCACTGGAAGATATTTACTACCTTGAGATACCACTTTACATCCACTATGATGACTATAATCAACAAGGTGGACAATAACAGGTTGACCAGATTGTGTTACTAGGAAAATGGGAACAGTCGTATATTGCTAGTGGTAATAGGAAATGCGGTGCTTGCTTTGAAAAAAGATCTGGTAGTTTTTTCAAAGATTAAACATATAGTTATTACCTGACCCAATAATCCTATCTCTCGGTGTATAACCATGAGAAATGAAGACATACATGTATACAAAAACTGGTTCACATATGTTCCTAACAGTACTGTTCGTAACAGGAAAAAAGTGGAAACAATCGAAATGTCCATCAACTGATGAGTAGATGAATAAAATATGACAGGTCCATACGATGGAATACTATGACAATCAAAAAAAAAAAAAAAAAATGAAGTACTGATATATGCTGCAATACGGCCGAACCTTGAAAACATACTAAGTGAAAAAAGTCAGTCACAAGAGACAATGATACCATTTATACAAAACGAACAGAATAGGCAAATCTAGAGACAGAAAGATCAGTTGTTGCCAAGGGCTACTGGAGAGGGAAGGATGAAATTTGGGAGAAGTAAGAAGTGATTGCTAGTGAGTATGAGGTTTCTTTCTGTGATGAAGAAAATGTTCTAAAATGGTTGCAATGGCTGCACAACTCTGTGAACCCACTGAATGGTATACTCTGAATGAGCTGTGAGATAAGTGAGTTACATCTCAATAAAGCACTATATATCTTCCCTTGTAGCTCAGTCGATAAAGTCTGCCTGCAATGCTGGAGACCTGGGTTCGATCCCTGGGTCAGGAAGATCCCCTGGAGAAGGAAATGGCAACCCACTCCAGTATTCTTGCCTGGAGAATCCCATGAACAGAGGACCCTAGCAGGCTACAGTCCATGGGGTTGCAAGAGTCAGACATGACTTAGTGACTAAACCACCACCACCAAAGCTGCTATATAGATATTAAAAAAAATCCAGCAGTCATTGCCACACAGCCTGTGGGATCTCAGCTCCCTGACCAGGTACTGAAAGCAGGTCATGGTAATGTAAGTGCTGAATCCTAACCAGTAGATCAACAGAGAACTACCAGTAACTATTTTCAATATTCCAGAAAAACATCTGCTTCACTGACTACACTAAAGCCTTTGACTGGGTGGATCACAACAAACTCTGGAGAATTCTTAAAGAGATGGGAATACTAGACCACCTTACCTGCCTTCTGAGAAATCTGTATGCAGGACAAGAAGCAACAGTTAGAACTAGACATGGAACAGACTAGTTCCAAGTTGGGAAAGTAGTATGTCAAGGCTGTATATTGTTACCCTGCATATTGTTAACTTCTATGCAGAGTACATTATGTGAAATGCCACCCTGGATGAAGCAGAAGCTGGAATCAAGATTGCTGGGCGAAATATCAATAACCTCACATACATAGATGACACCACCCTTATGGCAGAAAGTGAAGAAGAACTAAACAGCCTCTTGATGAAAGTGAAAGAGGAGAGAGGAAAAAGTTGGCTTAAAACTCAACATTCAGAAAACTAAGATCATGGCATCTGGTCCCATCACTTCATGGCAAATACATGGGGAAACAACGGAACCAGTGACAGACTTTTATTTTCTTGGGCTCCAAAATCTCTGCAGATGGTGATTGTAGCTATGAAATTAAAAGACGCTTGCTCCTTGGAAGAAAAAGTTATGACCAATCTAGACAGCATATTAAAAAGCAGAGATTACCAACAAAGGTCTGTCTAGTCGAAGCTATGGTTTTTCAGTAGTCATGTATGGATATGAGAGTTGGACTATAAAGAAAGCTGAGCACCGAAGAATTGATGCTTTTGAACTGTGGTGTTGGAGAAGACTCTTGAGAGTCCCTTGGACTGCAAGGAGATCCAACCAGGCAATCCTCAAGGAAATCAGTCCTGAATATTCATTGGATGGACTGTTGCTGACGCTGAAACTCCAATACTTTGGCCACCTGATGAGAAAGCTGACTCACTGGAAAAGATTCTGATGCTGGGAAAGACTGAAGGAAGGAGAGAAGGGGACTACAGAGGATGAGATGGTTGAATGGCATCACTGACTCAATGAACATGAGTTTGAGCAAGCTCCCAGAATTGGTGAAGGACAGGGAAGCCTGGCATGCTGTAGTTCATGGGGTTGCAAAGAGTCGGACACAACTGAGTGACTGAACTGAACTGAAAATATAAGAGAACTTTCTTCCGGATCTTTTTCATAGCTCATGCATTCAAGAGGTCACCAAAGACATAAGATATTTAGTTTTTATAACAATTTAGTTGTAGATGGTACAGAAAGGCTCTTAATTAGGTAGCTATCTAGCAGTTTAACAAGATAATAACATATAATTTATTTTTAACTATTGCTATTGCTAAGTTGCTTCATTCATGTCCGACTCTGTGTGACCCCATAGACGGCAGCCCACCAGGCTCCCCTGTCCCTGGGATTCTCCAGGCAAGAACACTGGAGTGGGTTGCCATTTCCTCCTCCAATGCATGCAAGTGAAGTCGCTTAGTCGTGTCCGACTCTTAGTGACCCCATGGACTGCAGCCTACCAGGCTCCTCCGTCCATAGGATTTTCCAGGCAAGAGTACTGGAGTGGGGTGCCATTGCCTTCTCCAATGACAGTGTTAAGTTAGTTAAAAAAGGATGTATTCCTATTGGGTTGCATATCTAAGTCAATTTTTCAAAGCCCATTTTTATATCTAATCATTCTATTCTACTGGTTAAAAAAAAATACTTCTGAAAATTGAAAATTCAAAGGTAAAAATTTCCAATTTTGAAATTTGCTAATAAAAATTTTTGGAAAGATTTCATAAATACCTATTAATTTCACATGTTTGACTCAATCATTTTCCTCCATTAAATATTTGTGCTAGAATAAAAATGAAAATGCTGACTCAACATGGTTACCTTATGCAGCCCTTATAAGTTAAAATGTGCAAACTAAACAGACAATTTGAGTTCTTTGATTTTATTTTTAAGATGGCTCCATTTCTTAGGACAGAACAATACAAATACAAGAAGCAGTTCTTGGGACCGGCTGAGACCACATTCATCTGCCCTCTTAAGCACAAGAACTATAGTTCCCAGTTAATGCAATCAAGTTGACCTTGAGAGTAGAAGCCAGCATGGTCTAGGCGTAGTGGTTCACAGGTTTCTAACATGAAAATTTTTGTGGAAATTCTGGGAAGGCAGAAGCTTAAATTTTAAATCTCATAAAATTAGAGCAATTAGATAACAAAATCAAAACATCATGTACAAAATCCCAAAATACAAGAAGCTGGGACAAACCACCAACAGTTGCAAGATCTATGTGGGTATTAGTATCTGTGTGGGGAAATATGGAAGACAGTAACAGGGCATTTTACCAGCCCATAGAACAAAATAACTCCAAAAGAGCCAGCAAGGACTCTCTATGAAACACAGTAGGCAAAAAATGAGAAAAGGGAATAAAAAGAAATGGGTTTTGCTCACTACAATAGCATGTGATTGAGAGGATCTACAATAAAGTCTTAAGGGCATAGAGTACTCCAGTTAATAGAACTCTTAAAACTAATCAGTCAAAGCTCTTCTCTAGAGCAAAGCCACATAAAGAAGAAATTTCTAGGAACAGGATCCAAACTGAAGAGGCTAGGGGAATGGAGAAAAGAAAACAGAAAATTCAGGTCAAATGAGGAAGGAGAGAGTGAAGAGATCTTATATATCAAAGTGACATATTTTCAAATACTACACAGAAACTGGAGATCTCTGTGTATTTGACAGGCTAACTTCACATAAAAATAAATAAAATGATAAAAGTTAACTCTGATACAAAGTTACAAAAGATAAAAGAAAACAGGACAGATCTCCAAACACAATGAAAGAAAGCACACCAAAAATACTTGCCAACATAATAGGTAAACACTATAACCTACTATTTCAAAACAAGCTGAAAAGACTTTTAAAAATTATACATTATACAAAAGAACAACATAAATTAGAATGAAAACAACCCCCCAAATTATCTACCCACTGCTTAAGTGATAAAACTCGGGGGNAAAACCAATATAACAATAACTGGAGAAAATTTTTCTGATATAAAAATAAAAATATATGAAACCATATAATGAAAGGGCAAATTACATATCTAAGAATACTGACCCAGAAAAACCATCAAGATATATTCTAGTAAAATTAATTGGGGATCTAGCCAAAAAGATTAAATGGCTTATAAAGGAAAGAGTATTAGATTGTCAGTCTTTGCTCATCAGTAATACTTGTATAAAACAATAGAAAAATATACTTATATATCCAAAGAAAGAAAATTTGAGCCAAAGATTTTGTATCCATCACTAACTTTAAGTATTAAGACCCACAGTTGAACTGTTTTCAACATTCCCCAGGACTTAGGGAACACAGTTCCCACAAGGCCTTCCTAGAAATCTACTATAGGCTTTAGGAATCCAAAATAAATAGATATACAATGACAAAAGGACCAATGGTAAGCATTAAATGTACAGTGACCTATTGTATTAAGACTGAACGACAACTAAAAAAGAGTACATAGTATGTAGTGATAATGTGCTCTGACACAATTTTTAAATGGTAGGCTTCCTCTGTCTTTCCTTTAACTGTGGCGAGGGCGGGGAGGCCAGAAACTGTCTTCTCTTCCTTTTAAATTTGGCAGCTAAGGCTTGGACCAAGACAACTTATTGGGACCAAGGTAACACTCAAAGCCTAAAGCATGACTGAGCTTGATAGGGAATGTACCACTGAGGTCAAAAAGGCAACTCATTACATATAGGGGGAAATGAACAAATAAGTAAACTGATGATAATGAGAGCCACATTTCTTGGCTGTCAGAGAATGGAATTACAAATATGAAAATGCAGAAGGCAAGAATGAACCCTGTGGACTTCAGAGGGACGTATGTGAATCTTTGCACAGACTGTGAAATTAATATAGAATAAATTACTATAGGTATGTATATATCCACAAATGCATATAACACACAGATACACATACACATACATTCATGCATCATGCATACATATATTTCTTAGCTCTGTCTACTAAGAGGATCTGGAAGCAATGACACATTTGTAGCAATGAGCTTACCAAGTGTCTATATCTTAGTTTCCAAGTATCACTATCTACTAAAAAGAATCAGGACTCCTGGGGAAAGAATTGATTCCCAGGGCAGAGAAAATGAGCTTGAAAACTTTTTGTGTTTGAAAGTAAAGAAATTCAAAGAATGATGAGGACATGTCATAAGACACAGGAGCTTGAAGGGGCTCCTATGATTAAATCTGAGGCAATCTGAACATCAAAATGAACAGTGATAATAATAGATTAAATAAGAATCCATAAATCCATATGAATAAATATGGTTGAATATCAACTAATAAACTGTAGAAGGAATAATGGAATAAGAAAACCAACATTTGGCAACAATCAGAAATTTATTCTGGAAAGAATCATCATTGGATGTTAAAAGGAGCTGGTGGAAGTTTGTTGTAGAATAGGATATTCAGAGTTTTAAAGTATTTTCCCATAAAATATTTATTAATTACAAGAGGGGAAAAAAAGTAAGTTTAGAGTAGACAAACCTGGTAACACCAATTTCACCAAGTGATCAAAGTTAACCTCATCAGTAAGGACCAAATCAGCATGTTCCCCTATATGTTACACTAAGAATGCAACATCACTTCTATAGTATGCCTGCCAAAAATTCATAAGGAAATGTCAGCCAAACCTAAATTGAAGGAAAATCTATAAAATAGCTGGCCTGCATTCATCAAAAACACAAAGATCAAGAAAGAGACTGAATGCAAACTGGTACAGCCACTGTGAAAAACTGTATGGAGGTTCCTTAAGAAACTAAAAACAGAGCTACCAGCAATTCCACTCTTGAGCATATATCCAGAGAAAAAATGGTTCAAAATGATATGGACACCCCAGTGTTCCCTGACACATGGTTTACAATAGCCAAGACATGGAAACAACCTAGTCCATCAATAGATGAGTGGATAAAGAAGATGTGGCACATATACACAATGGAATATTACTAAGCCATTAAAAAGAATGAAATAATGCCATCTGCAGCAACATGAATGGACCTTGAGATTATCATACTAAGTGAAGTAAGTCAAACAGAGAAAGATAAGTATCTTATGATATCGCTTATAAGTGCAATCTTAAAAAAATGATATAAATATACTTATTTACAAAACAGAAAGACTTGCAGACTTAGAGAAGGAATGAGGGGGGGAAGAGTAGGGGAGAGGGATAAACTGGGAGTATGAGTTAAATACACTGCTGTATTTAAAACAGATAATCAACAAGGATCTCTCTGTGCAAATGGGAAAAGAATTTAATAAATGGATACATGTATAACTGAATCATCTTGCTGTGCACCTAAAACCAACACAATATTGTTAATCAACTATACTCCAATATAAAATAAAAATTAAAAAAGAAAAAGAGAAAAGATGGTATCTAGATAACAAAATATGCCAAATAAATGCAATGTAACAGGGAGAACTGGCAGAATCTGAATGAGGTACTTATATTAATTTCATGACTCTGACAGCTACACTGTTGTTATGTATGAGTGTCCTTATCTTAAAAAACATACACTGAATTACTTAGGTGTAATAGGATATCATGTCTATAACTTACTCTTGATTGGTTCTGGAAAAAATATAAGAATAAACTGTATACCTGTGGGGGTGGAAGAGAGATAGCAGGGAGAAAGAAAGGGCATGATAAAGCAAATGCAGTAAAATTTTATCAAATAGGAAGCACTGAGTGAAATATATATAGGAAGTGTACACTATTTTTAAGACTTTCCTATAGCTTCAAAGTATTTCAGAATTTTCAAAAAGCTAAAATGAAGAGGGAAAATAGAGAAAGTATATGCAAAGAAAATTTAACTGTTTTCAGTAATTTTATCAGTGAGGTAGTACTGGTAATGTTACACTGAAACTATTACATATATCATGTGGCATAAAGCAAATAAATAATCATAACGTATTCTACCATTTGCCATGGCCTTGAAAACCAGGATTACTACTGTAGAAGGAAAAAGATAGAAATATATGCAAGAAAAGTTTAAAGACCCCAAAATACTTAATTTAAATTTCACTTACTAGTATAAATGTATGGACTCCCTGGTGGCTCAGACGGTTAAGCGTCTGTCTACAATGAGGGAGACCCGGGTTCGATCCCTGGGTCAGGAAGATCCCCTGGAGAAGGAAATGGCAATCCACTCCAGTACTATTGCCTGGAAAATCCCATGGCCAGAGGAGCCCGGTAGGCTACAGTCCATGGGGTCGCAAAGAGTTGGCTGTTTTAACTTAAAAAAAAAAAAAAAAAAATTCCCTAGTCTGTACACTGAAAAGGCCCAGAAACAATGAACAATCTATTAACCACAGCATCGTTAGTACCAGACTACGATACTAAAACACCATTTTCCACTAAAAGAAACCAGGGCTTACTGGAGATACAGTAGATTCAAGATCTAGTACAGGGAATGTATAAAAGAAACCTGAAACTTTCTGTCATACCAGAGAAAAAGAAAAATTATTAAAGACTATTAGGAATGTGTCTATGAAACTTAGGAGGTAACCTAAAGAGGTTCCACTGGCCACATCTAAAAAATAATATTATCTGCTTTTGGAAAACAGGAGTCAATTCCTTTTCTTGAAAACTGATAAAAGCAGTCAAGCACTTATCATATCTTGCCTTTCCTACATGAACTGTACCACTGTGTAACCCTTAAAGATAGGTGAGGGGAAAGTGTCTCTTTATAGAAGTATTTCAGCCTAAAAAGAAGAAATTATTTTGAAAAAATTGTGAAGCCAGATGGGAAAGTGGTTATATGTATTCATATTTACAGGTGGCCACAAAGTCCCTATGCATGCTAGTTAGAAGTTATCTGTACATTGCCTTTCATTCTTTGCACAAACACATTCTCTCAGTTTTTCTGGACATCTTCCATGCTAACGCTAACAGCTAGATGCTGGATATTGCTAAAGCAATATCATATAGTTGTTTTAAGTTTGCAAGTTATTATGATACTGAAAATCTTTCTACAATGCCTAGGGGTTCTGCTTAACAATGGCTATGTATATATATGCACTCACACCAAGCATTTTGGCTCCAAACAGTGAAAATATGAACAAGTTCCATTATCTCTGTGTCCCAATATCCAGTTTTATCATCTTAAAAATGGAATCAGCAAGGTTTCCTGTATTAACAATCACTGGAACCAATGCCTGAGAAGGTAATGTGGTTCAGTTCAAGTACTGCCAGAATTTGGAACTCACAACCTTTTTCTGATTTATTAAATGTCTTAGCTATTATATGAGATCACATTTATAATAATGTGCAGTATTACAAACATTAGTTGGACAGATATAAGATATCTGCTTATAAACCAGATTACTTTTGGTTTTAAAACTGTCCAACCTTATTTTGTATGTTCACTTTCCAGGCATACAGGTTTGCTTGTATGTCTTAATTAATCTGTCTGGTTTTAATGTAATCTGTACTTTATTTACACATATCCCATATTAANTAAGGACCAGTGAAAAAATAAACATAGTATTAAAAATATTTATGCGGATAATCCAAAAGTGAATAACCAAGATCTATTTTTATTTCATAAGGTTCTACTGCATATCTATTATATATAATACCCATCACTAACAAAACCTAAAATAAGAATATATGATTTGGAAAACAGATTTTTTCATTCCAGGCAAACTGAAAATAGCTTTTATTTGTGTGATTATCAAATTAATTGTTCAGTTCATTAAAAAAAGATAACAAAGTAAAGATCGCCTATAAATCACAGACAAGAAAAAAAAAATTACTCAACCATTGTGATATATTTAACTCTAGCTACTCTAGTTGGCTAGCTGTCTAGCTTTTTACATATTTTGAAACAAAACGAGAATAATCTACATATGTTGGTACCCTGCCCTTAATAGGTTTATAATTCAGTATATATATATCATTTTATAGCAATAAATCTAGGTGCACATCATCTTTATTTTTTAAGACCTTATTCAGGACTATTACAATAGGGGAGTGACAGCAGGCTGAACTCTGAATTCAGTAAAGACAACTGGAAACTTACAGTCAGCGAGCACGGTAAGGTTCATCATCGTTTTTAAGTGCACAGTATATATAGGCAATTCAATTTATTTAATCAATTCCCAATGATGGACTCTTTCCAAATTTTTGCTACAATGACAACCCTTATATACATTTTCCCATACTTGTCTGTTGTGGGAAAATTTCATTTGTGAATACATTATCACAAAAAACCTTACAGCTATAACTTTTTCATTTATTTATGAACAAATTGTCTCCACTAATAAGAGATTAAACTACCTAAACAGGTATCCTTCCAGAAAACCAGGATTTATAGATGCCACATGTATATGCAAAAGACTGGTAGACACCACAAGAGTAGAAAAGATGATAACATTAAAATAGTTCCTGACAGCAGAGCAATTTTTAATCTAGGACAGGAAGGGCTATATAGATAAATAATACAAGGAATAAATGCAAAGCAGGGAGAACTACATATTAACTAAGAATGGAATGAGTACCTGAATTCACATGGAGATTAATCCTAACTTAAGGCAATTTTTTTAATGTTAAACGGGTAAATAAAAAATGACAGAAAAGAGACAAATATTATATAAGTGACTCCAAGGAATCATCCAAATACTTTTGCCATTGTACTAATACATGAAATTTTTATAGCACTTAATAAACTAACCTCATCATAATCCTGTGAAGACTACAGATGAGAAAACTGTGGCTCAGGAAAGGAAAAGGGAATGATAGGAACTGAACCATTTTTGTGTCTAGCAGAGATTTCCTATTTCATTTCTCTAAAATGGAAGCTCCAAGAGGACAAGAACTGTCTTATTGATCACTGACTCCCTAGGTCTGAGAATAGCGCCTGCCACAAGGAAGCATAGATTCAGTAAATATTTGTTGAATAAATATATCCCCATCCTACAGATGTTGAAATTGAGGCTCAGAAAGACAGTTATGGATATAAACACATAAAACCATTAAATTTAGGTTCAAAACTAAGTTTAGTATTCTTTCTTCAACTATAATGTTTGAAACAATTTGGTTATTAGCTGAAATGTGGAAATAATTTTATAATATTTCACTAGTGCTACCAAAATAATGTTTTGAATGTATAATTTACACTTATCACTAAATTTTGATAAAGTCAGAAACAGAAAGAAAATGATATTATTTTCAAAGGAATAGGCTGGATAATACTCCAGATGTGAAATGACAGTTTTAACTGTTTTATCATTTTAAGTGAGACTAAAGGGAACAGAGGAGAAGGCAGTGGCGCCCCACTCCGGCACTCTTGCCTGGAAAATCCCATGGATGGAGGAGCCTGGTGGGCTGCAGTCCATGGGGTCACTAAGAGTCAGATACCAGATACCACTGAGCGACTTCCCTTTCACTTTTCACTTTCATGCCTTGGAGAAGGAAATGGCAACCCACTCCAGCGTTCTTGCCTGGAGAATCCCAGGGACGGCGGAGCCTGGTGGGCTGCTGTCTATGGGGTCGCACAGAGTCGGACACGACTGAAGTGACTTAGCAGCAGCAGCAAAGGGAACAGAACTTTGGACTTTTTTATTAGGTTTAAATTTGAAAATAAAGTAGCCAAAAAAAGGAAGAAAAATCTATACACATAGCTCTCACCTGAGGGGAAATAATAAAAATAGGACTATTTTAATCTGCTATTGTACAAATAGAGGCTGCAAATTATATGCTATCTATTCATTAAAGTAGACACAGGATGGCCGTTTTTGAAGCTGTAGACTGCCATTTGGTTCAAATTACTATAAATTCTTGAAAATAATTATAATGTTTTTCTCTGAAAAAAAATCTATACTTCAAACTGCATGACGATTAGAATTAAACACTAAAGTATTAAAATAGCAATGTAAAAAAATAAGCAACGTAAAGCATTAAAACTGTGAGGCTGTATCTCTCTGTAAAAATCTAAAACATATCAATAATCCAGTAAACATAAAGTTTAGGAAATCAAAATGCAATTTACTTCCTCTTGCTGATATTTTCCCAGTTTCTATTTCCTATGTAGCATCATATACATATATTAATCTGAAAATATTTGAAAGTTATAAATCAAATTTGCTTAGAAGTCCATTTAAATAAACTGCAAAATAATATTTCAACTAAATACTTAGAAAGCAAGCAATGTCCTAGATTCTTTTGAAGATGCAGTTTTTCCTTAAGGAAAACTCTTGCCAATTTTTTTAAGTGGTTTATCAATCAGATTCCTTACCTAGCAAGAATAAAATTGTAAAGGGGACAAAAACTCTGGAATTTAGCTAGAATTTAGTCTCACATTTTTGCATTCACTATATAAAAATAAGATAAATCAAAATGCAATGTTTTATTTTGCCTATCTTAGCATGAAAATACATCCAAAAGGAATATTTTTAACCAAAGCTCTAAGTTATAAAGATGTGAAAGTGGTCTAGAATACATGAAATTCAGGGATAAAAATTTTTAATTTCATTTTAAACAATAGCTTCAATTCCCTTCTACACTAAATATTTTATCAGGAGTTTCTACAAGTGTTCTAGATCTTTTCCTCCTCCTCTGGATTCTTAAATTATTCCAGTATACATCTGAGAACATTCTATGTAAAATACACTTTGTTAAGTATTTGCACATGATCTATTTCACCTAACATCAACCCTGTAATGAAATCCTTATGTTATACATAACTAAACAAGGCTTGGCAATGATAAGTAACTCTTCCCTGTCAGAGTAACTCAAATCTGTCAGAGGCAAAGTCCATATCTGAATAAGGTCTTCAGACTACACCACAACTGTTGCTAATCACTTTATGTGGTAATCACATGTTGCCTTACAATACACTGTACTATTAACTTTCACTGTTACTGTCTTAATTTTCCCAATGTTCATGTCTTTAAAAGCAACAGCTGTATTGTGCTTTGATATCTTACAGTATCTTTAGTAGACTGATTCAAGTTGCTTGTTTCATAGAAGAATTACAGACTACAGGTTTAAAAACTCTGTCTCACACTTGTTAAATGGAAATGACACCAAATTTTCAAGCACTATTAAATGCTTCCCATGTATTAACTCATTTAATCCTCATGCCACCCCTATGAAATTGGTACATTATTGTCCTGTTTTCCAGACAGAAAAGCTACAAGCTAGATAGGTTATCTAACTTGCCCAAGATTAAGGTTACAAGCGAGTTACGGGCGAGGCTTCAAAAGCCAAGGTATTCCGTCTAGAATGGTTACATGCATGTGTGCTAAGACACTTCAGTCACGTCCGACTCTTTGCAACCCTATAGATAGTAGCATGCCAGGCCCCTCTGTCCATGAGCTTCTCCAGGCAAGAAGACTGAATGGGTTGCCTTGCCCTCCTCCACAGAATCTTCCCAACCCAGGGACGGAACCTGTATCTATTTCATCTCCAGCACTGGCAGGTGGGTTCTTTACCACTAGTGCCACCTGGGAAGTACCCCCTAAGACTACATAATGACTAAATGAAATCACGCATTCATAAGTAGAAATATTCAAAAAGTTTTAACTCTTGGCAATGATTTCTTGAATATGAAACCAAAGTGAAGTGAAGTCGCTCAGTCGTGTCTGACTCTTTGCGACCCCATGGACTGTAGCCTACCAGGCTCCTCCATTCATTGAATTTTCCAGGCAAGAGTACCGAAATGGGTTGCCATTTCCTTCTCCAGGGGGATTTTCCCGACCCAGGGATCAAACCCAGGTCTACAGCATTGCAGGCAGACACTTTACCATCTGAGGCACCAGGAAGCTCCAATGAAACTAAAAGCATAAAAGAAAAAAAGGCAATAAAAGAAAAAACAGACAAATGGGCCTATATCAAAAGGAAAAAACTCCCGTGTATCAAAGGAAATGACAGAATAAAACACAACCTACAGAATGGGAGAAAAAAAATCTTCAAATCAGACATCTGGTAAGAGTTTCCCAGGTGGCATGAGTGGTTTAAAAAAAACCCCTCCTGCTAATGCAGATGTAAGAGATGTAGGTTCAGTCTCTGGGTTGGGAAGATTCTCTGGAGGAGGGCATGGCAACCCACTCCAGTAATCTTACCTACAGAATCCCATGGACAGAGGAGCCTGGCAGGCTATGGTCCATAGGGTCACAAAGAGTCAGACAAGACTGAAGCGATTTAGCACACTGGCATAACTCAACAACTAAAAATAACCTAATTAAAGATGGGTAAAGGACTTGAATATTTCTCAAAAAATGATATAAAAATGGCCAGCGAGCAAATAAAAGGATCCTCAATATCACTAATCTTGAGAGAAATGCAAATCAAAACCACAATAAGGTAACACCTCACACTTGCCAGGATGGGTACTGTCAAAAACCAACAAAGAATCAAACAGAAAATGACAAGTGTTGATGAGGATGTGGAAAAACAAGAACTCTTGCCCACTGTTAGTAGGAATGTAAAATTGTGTAACTCTGACAGAAAATGGTATGGCAGTTCCTCCAAAAACGTGAAAATAAAATTACCAATATGATCCAGCAATCCCATTTCTGGGTATATATCAAAAACAATTAAAGCAGGATCACAAAGAGTTATTGGTACACCCATGTTCTTAGTAGCCTTATTTACAATATAGACTGTGATGGTTTCCAAGATATGGAAACTATCAATACAATCTATTCCTAGATGGTGAATGGATATTGAAAATGTGGTATATGTACACAATGGAATACTATGAAGCCTTCAAAAAGGATCTATCATATTTATGCTACAACATGAATAAACTTCAGGGACATTGTGCTAAATTAAATAAGCCAGTGAAAAAAGGCAAATACTAAATAATTCCACTTACTATATAATAAGTATCCAAAGTAGCCACATTCTTAAAAGAGAGTACAGTGGTGGTTACCAGGGGTTGGGTGGAAAGGGAAAACAGGGAATTGTTTAATTGGCATAAAGTTTTAGTTTTGTTAAGACAAAAAATTCTGTAGAGCTGTTGTACCACAGTGTGAAAATCCTTAACATTATGGAATTGTACACTTAAAAATGGTTAAGTTGGTAAGTTTCTGTTTTTGCCACATTAAGAAAAAAAATCACTTATTTTCTTTCATTCCCCTCTTTCCCTTTCCTCAACAGCTGGGAAATAAAAAGGACAAAGAAAAGTAAAGAAATTCAAGGACTTCAATAAGTAGAAAAAAACTAAGAAAACAACAATATAAAACAGGTAACCCCACACTCTTACTGACTTATTGCTAATTTTCTTCTTAACGTGGAAATATCCTGAACCTCGAAACTGTATCCTATGGACCAGATAATGGAATGTCGTGGTTAAAGGCCTTTTGAAGCTGGAGAGCTCAAATACTATTCTGACTTTGCTACAAATTACTGTGTGACCTTGGGTAAGATATTTTCATTCATTCACTCATCAAAAGGTCTGTTTCCAAAAGAGTGAGCCTGGTCAAATGAATTCTAGGATCGATCTGAGGAATAAACGAAGTAAGTCATATTAAACAGTAGGTACTTTACAAGCACTCACGAAGTGCTGGCTATAATTACTTTAGAGCTTGGAGAGCAAGAGAAGAGCAGGATTTCGACTAAAGGAAGTCCAGAGCTCTGTTCCTAAAGATGTGCCTCATTTGTCGATAATTATGGTGCTATCAAATCGGATACTATTTAGCAAACCCTCACTGACTCTTATCATTCTTGTGGTCCTCTCTTCTAAAGAACTCTCTCCCAGGGAAAAGCAATGTCATCTCAGGTGTTTGAAAATGTTTGCTTTGGGAACAGCGTTTTCCACCCCAGAGACGGTGGAACCAGGGATCTGTATATTAACCACTGAGTTCCCTGTTCCTCTCACTTCACTAGGGACCTAGGCCTTAATCGCGGATGAGGATGAGGAGGGAGGGGGTCACACATCCACACATCCAGATATAAAGCCCCATCTGGTAAGGCAGGACCAGATGAATCTCCTGGGAGAATGACAGCTGGACATTCATGAAAACCGATAGGGGAACTGGCAACTCTAGCCGGGTGGCTCAGAGCCGGCATCTCGCAGGTAGGCCGGTGAGGAGGGAGACTCGGGGAGCCCACGGCCGGCCCGGCCCGGGTGTTCAGGCCCCGAGCGGGGGTGTGTCGGCGAGGCGCGTTCTGGGGGTCCGACCGGCTGGTCCGGCGGGTGGGGGGCTCCGCGGCTCCCTGAGGGCGAGGGCGCGGGCGGGGGCGGGCTGCGCGGCGGCCCGGGGACAGGGCGGGGAGGAAAGGGACCGAGGGCCTCACCGCGGGCCGAGGGCAGTGGGTAGAGCTTCTCGGCCTTCTGAAGGAAGCGCTGGGCCTTCTCACGGTTGCCGGCGTTCAGGGCCTCCCGTGCGATCTCGACACATTTCTCCGCCTCGTCCCGGTTCCCCTCCATGGCTTGCGCCTTCTTCCGTTTCCTGCGGGAGCTCAGCAACGAGGGGCGGAAGCCGCCGCCGCCGCTGAGGAGGCAAGGCCGGCCGGGGCTGGGGGCGTGCGAAGGCGAGCGGGGAGGAGCGCAGGCGACCGCGGCGGCGGGGCCGGGCGCACTGGCGGGCTCGCAGCTCCGCCTCCTCACGGCGGCCTCCCCGCCCCCCGCGGGTCGCTACGGCGCGAGCCGCATCCCTCTGGCCCCTGGACTGGGCTCCACCGCCGGGCCGTCAGAACCGGCTCGCTGGTCCTTGCCGGCGCGGACAGGCTCGCGGCCCACGACCTGGAGGGTGAGGGGCGCGTGCGGGCGAAACCAGGCCGGCTGGCCGCCGGAGGGGCTCCCCTGAAGGGGTTCCGTCGCGGCGTGGACCCAGCCGCCAGCCTCAGCAACGCGGTGCCCTCCAACCCCCTGCGCGGCTCGCGAAGGCGGCAGCCCGCCTTCCTGGCGACCGGGCGACGAGTGGGGGTGGGGACATTCGTTTTCAGGAAAATTCCCAGGGATCGAAGGCCCCAACCCCGGCCCCCCTCGGCCTAGGTCAGATTAGGGAGAATTCGGTCTGTTGAGGACCGGGCTGCCAGTCCCTGGGCACCGCTTCCGGCACAGCTGTTCAGGAACCCAGTAGGGTGTCCTTTGACCCTAATTCCTGTTTCATTGCCTTATTTCATTCATACTCCATTTTTCTGACTCAGTGCCATTAAACTGTCTCTTAGTACATCCCAAGAAGTACAAACACTTAATTTGTAGTTTGCACTTATTCTGCTGAAAACCAAAACGCTAGTAAACCATGACCAAAACAGGACAGGAATCAGCTCTTTGGCAATGTATTACCTCATATAGGTAAACTTGGTATACCTAATTTTAATCATCACCCTTGTGAAATAATTACCATGTTGGTATCCTCAGTGGAGGCAAAGGGCCCACCTTTTGCTTGGTATTAAGTTGCCAGGAAGTGTCAAAATGATCCACTTAACTTAAATTACAAAGTAACTACTTTCACACACTGTTCTCTAAAGATATTGTCTGCCATAGCAGCAAATATGGTAACTCAGGACTTTCAAAGAAATCTTGATTTTTCTCCATTAAATGTGAATAGTATAGTTCCCCAAAGATGTTACCATATACTGAACAATTTAATGCAAGTACCTTCAAGACAGTGTGTGGCACAAGCAAACATTATCAGTCCAAACTGAAAAGTTCCTTCTGTGTAGGTAGCTACATACAGGACCTTCCTACCTGGCCTCTGCTCCCCAACCCCACCCAAGTTCCCACAGTGCTCTGGTATAGTGCTTGCTGCTATCACAAACAGCAAACAAAGCTGATGAACTCACATGGTTAAACTTAGCCTNTGCAGTGCAGGACACAAGCGTCCGATCCCTGGGTTGGGAAGATCCCCTGGAGAAGGGAATGGCAACTCACCCCAGTATTCTTGTCTGGGAAACCCCATGGACAGAGGAGCCTTGCAGGCTATAGTCCATGGGGATGCAAAACAGTGGGACACGACTTGGCAACTAAACAACGCCACCAAGATGTTGATGCCTGACATTTCCTCTTTTTTAGGAGGTACCTTGAAGTAACAGGTAGTTGTAGGAGGTACCTTGAAGTAGCAGGTACCAGAATACTGGAGTGGGTTGCCATTCCCTTCTCCAGGAGATCTTCCCAACCCAGGGATTGAACCCAGGTCTCCCGCATTGCAGGCAGATTCTTTACCATCTGAACCACCAGAGAAGGCCCTTTATATTAGGTATAATATAAAGCAGGTACCTTTACACTGTGTGTAATCAGACAAGATAGTTACTTAAGAAACATGGGAAATGCAGAAATGACTGCAGTGCGGCAGTAATTATGGCACAATTTTTCACTATTTAAGTTGGATATTTCTCTACATTCCTGAAATGATTTTTAGGTATTTTTGTAAAAGAAAAGCAGGCAGTGCTTTCCACAAAAGAACATGTACAGTGACTTGAAATACAACAGATGAAGGCGACGCATGGCCTTCCAAGAAAAAAAAAATTTTTTGAAGACTTGAAGCAACTCTCTTTCCTTTTTGATGGAATAAACATCTTAAGTTTGTTATGATGGAATTAAGTACAGAATTGAGGGAATGTTACCATCCTATTTCTGGGTTTTCTTCCTCTATCAGTCCACCCTCCCCTCTGGGTCATGATTCTCATCCATCCTTTGACCAAGCAACCTCTGGCACAGGAGCTTCTAGAAGCTTCAGACACTCCCCCACCTACACCTTTCCTCCTGCCCCATACTCCTCCCCTCTCTAACACCCTCCGAGTGTGTCTCCTATTCCCTACTCAGGAAGGAGAGTCTCGCCACGTATCCCCCTTTCGCTTGGGATAAATCTTGACTCCCTCAGGAAGACCCAGTTCCTCTGTGAAGTGTTACTGACCCCAATATATCACGCAACATAAAACTCTTACTAAAAGTTTGTTATCATCATAGTCTTTTCAAAAGGAAGGTTTCCTTTTCTGCATCTAATGTGGCTATTAAAATGCCATCCTTGGAGCTCTGAGCAAAGTAACACTGACACTCCAGCGGCCAGTCTTCTGTTTTCAAAATCACAGCTACTAAGTAACCTTCCTTCCCTCTCCCTTCCTGTCCCTTATTCCTAGGCTGGACAGTAGCATCATCTGAAAGAACCCAGGAACCCAGGCAACAGGAGCTATCTGTTAATAATACCATAATATTTGCAGTCAGGAGACAGGAGTGTCCTGACCCTACAAGAACATCTGTTCTTCATGTGAAGAAGGGTTGGTTGTGACATCCCTGTGTTTCTGGGTTGGATTTAAATGAGATGATAGCTGTGGAAGCTCTTTGTAAACTGTAAAACAATATGCAAATACAAGAGAGAGCGTAGCCACTCAATCGACGTTTAAGGGGTTAACTTACTAGTGATCATTTGACAGACCACAGGTTCACAAATCTTAAGAAATGCTGGCGGATGAAAGATCATGTCATGCCCTGTGACATGTGGGATCTTAGTACCTTGGCCAGGGATTAAACCCATGCTCTCTGCATCGGAAGGGAGAGTCTTAACCACTGGATCACCAGGGAAGTCTCAGGAAGATCATGTTTTAAACTCTACTTCCGTCACAAACCAGCTAGGAAGGGTCAGAGCAAATTAAGGAGCAGGAAGCAGAGATCTGGTCTACAAAAGGTGTTAAAACAGGGTTAAAATAATTTGGCAAAATATCTCAGATCTCTCAGTCACTCTTAGAAAGCTGACAAAAGGAGCCAATCTCCTGCTGAAATGGTGAATAGAGACAAGGAGTACGCGTCTTTTAATTTCATGGCTGCAGTCACCATCTGCAGCGATTTTGGAGCCCCCAAAATAAAGTCTGACACTGTATCCACTGTTTCCCCATCTATTTGCCATGAAGTGATGAGACCAGAAGCCATGATCTTAGTTTTCTGAATGTTGAGCTTTAAGCCTTTTTCACTCTCCACTTTCACTTTCATCAAGAGGCTTTTAACGACTTGTCGCCTTTCTCGCCTCTGAGACTCAGATGTGTAGAGCGGACTTTTGGACTCTGGGGGCGAGGGAGAGGGTGGGATGAGATGGGAGAATGGCATTGAAACATGTATACTATCATGTAAGAAACGAATCGCCAGTCTATGTACGATGCAGGATGCTTGGGGTTGGTGCACGGGGATGACCCAGAGAGATGTTATGGCGTGGGAGGTGGGAAGGGGTTTATGTTTGGGAACGCATGTACACCCGTGGTAGATTCATGTCAATGTATGGCAAAACCAATACAGTATTGTAAAGTAAAATAAAGTTAAAATAGAAATTTAAAAAAAATTAAAAAAATAAAAATATATATATAAAAAAAGAGGCTTTTTAGCTCCTCTTCACTTTCTGCCATAAGGGTGGTGTCATCTGCATATCTGAGGTGACTGATATTTCTCCTGGCAATCTTGATTCCAGCTTGTGCTTCTTCCAGTCCAGCGTTTCTCATGATGTACTCTGCATATAAGTTAAACAAGCAGGGTGACAATATACAGCCTTGACATACTCTTTTTCCTATTTGGAACCAGTCTGTTGTTCCATGTCCAGTTCTAACTATTTGCTTCCTCACCTGCATATAGGTTTCTCAAGAGGCAGGTCAGGTGGTCTGGTATTCCCATCTCTTTCAGAATTTTCCACAGTTTATTGTGATCCACACAGTCAAAGGCTTTGGCATAGTCAATAAAGCAGAAATAGATGTTTTTCTGGAACTCTCTTGCTTTTTCCATGATCCAGCAGATGTTGGCAATGTGATCTCTGGTTCCTCTGCCTTTTCTAAAACCAGCTTGAACATCTGGAAGTTCACAGTTCATGTATTGCTGAAGCCTGGCTTGGAGAATTTTGAGCATTACTTTATTAGCATGTGAGATGAGTGCAACTGTGCAGTAGTTAGAGCATTCTTTGGCATTGCCTTTGGGATTGGAATGAAAACTGACCTTTTCCAGTCCTGTGACCACTGCTGAGTTTTCCGAATTTGCTGGCATATTGAGTGCAGCACTTTCACAGCGTCATCTTTCAGGATTTGAAACAGCTCAACTGGAATTCCATCACCTCCACTAGCTTTGTTCGTAGTGATGCTTTCTAAGGCCCACTTGACTTCACATTNAAAATTGTGTAAAAAATAAAAATTAATAATAAAAAATCCCTCTGACTTCTCCCAACATGGAGAAATATAATAGATTGCTTTTTTTTTTTCCCCCTTAGCAATCCCACTCCTGGGGACACACCTGGAGAAAACCATAATTCCCAAAGATTGCATGTACCAGAATGTTCACCACAACACTATTTACACTAGCCAGGATGTGGAAGCAACGTATATGTCCATCAACAGAGGACTGGATAGATAAGATATGGCATATATATATACAATGGAAAATTAGCCATAAAAAGCAATGAAACTGTGCCATGCTGCAGAGACAAGGATGGACCTAGAGACTGTCATATAGAGGGAAGTAAGGCAGAAAGAGAAAAACAAACAGCATATGTTAACACATATATGTAGAATCCAGAAAAATGGTACAGATGAACCTACTTGCAGGGTAGGAACAGAGATGGAGACATAGGGAAGGGAGATGGGAACACAGGAGTGGGAGGGGAGGGTGGGATGAACTGGGAGATCAGGACTGACATATACACACTACAATGTGTAAAACAGTTAAGAAGCTGCTGTCCAGCACAGAGAGCTCAGCTGGGTGCTCTGTGATGACCTAGAGGGTGGCATGGGGTGGGGACTGGGAGGGAAGTCCAGGAGGGAGGGGATATATGCATACATATAGCTGATTCATTTCATTGTAGAGTAGAAACTAGCACAATACTCTAAAGCAATTATATTCCAATAAAATGAGCAGATAGATAGGGAAAAAAGACATATGACGGCTTGCTCCAGATTTTGTAGCTGCTGCTGCTGCTGCTGCTAAGTCGCTTCAGTCGTGTCTGACTCTGTGCAACCCCATAGTCGGCAGCCCACCAGGCTCCCCCGTCCCTGGGATTCTCCAGGCAAGAATACTGGAGTGGGTTGCCATTTCCTTCTCCAATGCATGAAAGAGAAAAGTGAAAGTGAAGTCGCTCAGTCGTGTCCGACTCGTAGCGACCCCATGGACTGCAGCCCATCAGGCTCCTCCATCCGTGGATTTTCCAGGCAAGAGTACTGGAGTGGGGTGCCATTGCTACTCTTCGTCAAAGAAGACAAAATTCAACAGTATCATTAACTGAGCATAGTTTTGGGGAAGGAAAGCATTGCAAAGGAGGAATATTTTATATCTTGGTACAATCTGTTCCTATTACTAATCTCTAGGTCCATCGAAAAGGATGACTTAACAAGCTAAACCTATTACTAGAAATTAAAATAGGTCCACAGTTTCCAGGGCAAAACAATGAATATGAGCAAACTTTAAAAATTACACAGTCCTCTTCTTTTAAGGTGTAGTCATATACTGCCAGAAGGTGGTGAGTGTGTTTATGGTCTATTTTTTTGCACACATTTCACTGGATAGAACAGTTCCCATTTTCTAAAAAGTTTCAAAGTTTCTGTCTTACTAAAGAACAAACAATACCAAGAGGAAATTTCAAAGAAAAACATTGATACGATGGGATTCTGTCTCTAAAATTGAAGACAGGAATGCTTCTTAATGTGAGTGTACTTTGTTTTTACAAAAACTAGAAAGAAATAAAAATGTTAATAGTGGTTGCGTCTGGTGACAGAATAAAGGCTTCTTTGGTACTTTTGATTTTTTTCACTAGTGATTATGCAATATTTTTATTAAATAAAAAGTTTCTTAATGTAAAAGAAAGGAATAAGGAACACTGGTTTTGCTTTTTCTGTAGAAGTATTAAAAGGTGCTTTTTAATTATAATGATTACTTTTAAAAACCTTGTAGAATTTGTTAATCAGTAATTACTGAACAAGAAGAATATATTAAGAGTATAAAATTCTTTGGCTTTCACAACAAGTTTAAAATAATATTGGGTTGGCCCAAAAGTTCATATGGAAACCCGAACGAATTTTTGGGCCAACCCAATACTAAAAATATAATTTCATTTTTTCATTTAACATACACTGGCTGTATGCTTATTGCTGGCTAAAATCTTGAAGGATATGATACCTATGGAGGTGTGTGTGGTGGTTATTTATATCAATTATCAATATTCAGTATAAGTAGGAGTACTGAGTATATGTCTAAACTATCATTTATAGTTGAAGACTGAAGATGTGAAAATTAAGAAAAAATACCAATATAAAATAATTATTTGTGAAGCAAAATTAGTAATTCTCAGGAATCTATTTAAATGGTTCCATCTGTCTGTATTCGATGCCTGTGATAGACGCCTGTGATGGACAACAAAATATCAAGTGTTCTCTAGACTTGTGGTTGTCAAGGGGGAGGGTGGTTGGGGGAAGGAAGAATTGGGAGTTTAGGATTAGCAGATGCAAACTAGTATATACAGGATGGATAAACAACAAGGTCCTGCTGTGTAGCATAGGGAATTATATTCAGTATCCTGTGATAAACTATATCAGAAAAGAATATGAAGAAGAACACATTTGTGTGTAACCAAGTCACTTTGCTGTACGGCAGAAATTAAACACAACTCTGTAAATCAACTATACCTCAATAAAAGTTTTTTAAAGATCAAGAGTCTCAGGTTGCATTAGATGCTGATTTATGAATCAGATAAGCAACACACAGAACACTCAAAGAGAATAATTTAATAGTGGGAAATATAATTTTAAGACAGGTTTCACGTAATCTGTATTCTATGTCCTTTCTGATTTCAGTACAACTTGCTTTCAATTCATTCATAAATTTTTCAGCATGGATCTCCAAAAGATTAGAACTACTTAAAAATAACCTAAGGCTTCCCTGGTGGCTCAGACGGTAAAGTATTTGCCTGCAATGAGGGAGACCCGGGTTCAATCCCTGGGTTGGGAAGATCCTCTGGAGAAGGAAATGGCAACCCACTCTAGTACCCTTGCCTGGAAAATCCCACGGACAGAAGAGCCTGGTATGCTACAGTGCATAGGGCCACAAAGAGTCGGACACGACTGAGCAACTTCATTCACTCACTCACTCAAAAAGAACCTAATAACAGAATCACTATGAGGCACTAATGTTAATAGTGATTCTTTAATATTAGCAAATGTCCAATCTGTGTTCATACTTCACCTATCATCTCATACAATTTTTTTTAACCTTTTGTTTACATCAGAATCTAAACGAGGTTGAGACACTCCAACTGGCTCCTGGCTCTCACATCTCTCTTAATCTTCAGATTTCCTGCCATCTCTTTTCATCATCTCCCTGGAAATTTGGTTATAAAGAAACCTGGCCATTTGTCCTGGAAAGTCTTACACATTCTGGATTTGGCATCCAGATTTTCATTTTACATACTTCAGTGTAGATGGTTAGCGAGGTCTAGAGGCTTGATCCGATGCCTGTTTGGCTTTGGCGAGGACTCTTCCTACTTACATTCTGTACTCCTATCAGGAGGAACGTTATCCAGGTTCTCCCTGTCTTTGTCAAGGTAGCAACTACTAATATCTCCATTTGTAGCCAGTCATCAATCATCAAGAATGAAGAACGATGAAATTCACAGTCTTTGATCCCGTCTTCATTTATTAGCTGGAACACTTTAATACCGAGCAACTCTGCCTCAAAGACGACATGGTCCATGGTATTTTTAGAAAGCAAACATTGCAGTTTTGGATAAAGATAGGACATGAAATGCAGTCCAAGATTCTGGGTTGGCTTCAATGAAGAAAAGGAAAACTATTAGGAGAGAAAGAGAAAACCTCTTTAAACACTTTACCTCTTTTTAATGGATTTGTAAAGGTCTTTTAAAATGTTTTTAAGTGCTCACAAGCAAAAAGCTCCTTAATTGAAACTTGTGACATATCTAATGAGTTGTAATGGAAGAAAACAATAGTTCCAGGAATTAGAAAATGGCAGTGAGCCATGAGTAGCATTAAATTCTTCATTTCCATATGGCTCTGTGACACAGTCAATATTACTGCTACTTGTCCATGGAGTGAATTTTATATTTGCTTGTAAAAGAAACAGGTATGAAGTTCTGAAAATTCTAAAGACTTAAGGAAGAAGGATGAAGACCTTTGGGAACCTCTGCAAGAGACCAGCAGGTTGCCTGGGATTCAGTATTTCCTCTCTCAGCTGAGTGTCTAACTAGAGCAAAGCAACCAGCCAGCCAGAGTTGCCCTGTGCCCCATCCAAACTAATTTCTCTGTATCACAAGGGAGAGTGTATTTTCCTATAAGAGGGAAAAATTCAAACTTCATCCTTTTGAGTCCTCTAGGCTCTAGAAATAAACAGATAATGATATCCAATAAGGAGTCAGTTAAGAAGAGAAGCTAAGATGGAAAGTAAAAGTGCTGAGAGAAGGTAAATAACAGAAGCTACTGAACTTCAGGGAACTGCAGATGTAAAAAAAAAAAAAAAGGGAAGAAGAAGATAAGGCTATAATACCTGAATTCCCCCCCAAGGTTTTATACTCTAAAAGAGGCCCAACTGTCTGTTTAAGATACAGCTGCACAGAATTTCTAATAGGTCTTCTGTGCTAGTTCATGCCTATCTGACAATTTGTTTTGTTTCAGGGTTGCAAACATCTGGAGGACATGGCAGAGGATCAGGAAGTGCATTTTCTAGGAACTATAACACTTGTCAACAGAGGAACAGATAAAGAATGTGTGGCACATATAATACAGTGGGATATTACTCAGCCATAGAAAGGAATAAAATCATGCCATTTGCAAAGATGTAGATGGACCCAGAGACTCTCATACAGAGTGAAGTTAGAAAGAAAAACAAATACTGTGTATTAACAGGATATGTGGTATCCAGGAAAATGGTACCGACAAACCTATTTGCAAAGCAGAAATAGAGACAGAGATATAGAGAACAAGCATATGGATACCAAGGCAGGATGGGGTGATGGGATGAATTGGGAGATTGAGGTTGACATATATATATTATTGATACTATGTATAAAATAGATAACTAAATAGGATTTACTGTATAGCCTGGGGAACTCTACTCAATGTTCTGTGGTGACCTAAATGGGAAGGAAATCCAAAGAAGAGGGGATATATGTTTAGGGATAGCTGATTCACTTTGCTGCACAGTAGAAACTAACAACATTGTACAGCAACTATACTTCAGTATTTTTTTTTAATGGACAATATCTGGTCCTTAGAGCCTGACCTTTCTGAGAAGGTCAAATGTCTTTCCTAACAGCACCTGGAAACTAAAGATAAGTCATCTGATTTCCACCAGTTTTTTACCACCAGCTCAAATCACATATTCCCTACACCCCCACTGCAAGAGTAGTGACTGCTGAGTCATTTTATATTTAAGGCAAAAAAGAAAAGTGTATGTACACAACATATCTCTGAAATTCACTTGTCTTTTTGTAAGAACATGAGTAGAAAAGTAAAATGCTGAATTCTAGAGGTAGAATTTACAATAAGAGTTAAATTTCTCTCTCTCTCTTTCACTCACACACACACACACACACACACACACACACACACACACACAGAGCTGATTGAATGGTTGTGCTGTATATCAGAAAAAACTCTGAGAAGTCGACATACTGCAGGAAAAATGCAGGAAAAATCCTGCATGCCACAACTAAGATCCAACGCAGCCAATAAATAAATAAGTTTTTTTTTAAAAAAGGAGTAAGAAAAGAAAAAAACTCTCAGCTATGGAATAAAATGGTTACAACGGAGAATATTTCACACCCCACGGCATCTATACTTTGACAATTTCAAATTAATTGAACTGAAGGAGATTCAATGAGGATCAATATAGCAGGAAAACAAATCACTTTGTCTATTTGACTTAATCAATAGGTCATTTACTTGAATTGATTAGCAAAAATGATAGATGGCCATCCTATTAATGGCAAAAAATCAGCTTCAGGGTTTAGTAAGACAAGCTCTAACAAAAGAATGTAAATTTGTTACAGTTAGTCAAGCAAGACATATTTCTATTAAATTGCTAATGCCAGGCTTTTGTCATCCCAGCCCCAGAGGGGAGGATCTCTTACAATTTAGCCTTCCCCCAAACCTTTAGAGGGTCCCACAAAATGTAACCCAGTGGATAAAAAGGCACATCAATTGTGACTTCCCTGGTGGCTCAATGGTAAAGACTCTGCCTGCAGTGCAGGAGACCTGGGTTTGATTCCTGGGTCAGGAAGATCCCCTGGAGAAGGAAATGGCTACCCATTCCAGAATTCTTGCCTGGGAAATCCCATGGACAGAGGTGGGCAATAGTCCACGGGGTCGCAAACAGTCAGACACAGCTGAGTGGCCAATACAGTCGTGACACAGAATGATATCAAAGATACAAGGGGTTCTTCATAATAGTGTGAAACTCCTACTGAAAACCAGAATATGCTCAACCATCTGAAGCAAGGAAAGACCATTAAAGATGATTTGGGGCAGGCATTTCCTGGGGTGGAGACAGGGTGACAAGAAGTGTTTTAGCCTACGTGCTGGTCTGGTTCCTTGCTCACCTCATCTCCTATGATGCCTTGGCTCCCTCATTCTCTCTGCCCCAGCCACGTGGTCTTCTGGGTGCTTCTGGACCCACAGGGTAAATGTCATCCTTAGGTCTTTGCAGTGGCTATTCCCTCTGCTTAGAAACATACGTGACTTACTCCTCATATCTACCTTTGCTGAAATGACCATCTCTCAACCAGGACTATCCCAACCTTCCCACTTAAGCCTGAAATGCACATTCCCCCTGCATCTCCCTTATCCTCATTCCCACTTTTTCCTGCAATATTTCCAAGCTTTTGCCATGCTAAACAATAGACTTATTTACGAGGTTTGTGGTTTATTACTATATCTCCCATTAAAATGTAAACCCACGTGGGCCAAGAATTTCCTGGAGCAGATCCAGGATAAGGAGATATATACTTGTCCACTGATGCATCCCACTTGCCTGCCTCACAGCACATGTTAAGTAAATATTTGCTCAGTGAATATATGAAGAAGTGAATGAAGATAAAGGATCTATTTACAGCCCAGGAATGATCTCTGGGTTATCTCTAGGCACTGATGAACTTGGTCCAAACAAACTGATTTGTTAAAGAAATGCACCTCCATCCTGACTGAGTTATATGGTCACTGCTTGCATAGCCCAGAAGGAAATCTAAAAAACAATACATGGATTTACGTGAGTTTTTAGGAAGCTTTTCACCTTTGTTTTGGAATCTGAAGAGGGATGGCTGAATTTCCAGTACAGTGAGTCCCTTACATATGAATGAGTTCCCTTTGGAGAGCACGTTTGTAACTCCACTCTGTTCCTGAGTCCAACAAAGTTAGCCTAGGTGCCCAACTAACACAATCGGCTATATAGTACTATACTGTGATAGGTTTATATTACTGTTCACACAAATAAGACATAAAAAGCAAACACAAAAAATAGGGAAAACATTTTTAATCTCACAGTACAGGACCTTAAAAAGTACAGCAGTACCCGATACATCACCACTGCTTTTATGCTTGCTTCCAGACATCATGGGCTTGAAATAAACATACCACACTGCTATACTCTAGGCAGTGCTGTACAATAAAATACACAAAAGCACTAACACTTGTAGAGGATGCACACACGTGTCAATGTACATCAGACTCATGAACTGACTTAATGTGATTGGCCATGTGAACGCATGCTCTCATTTTGAAAGTTCACAACTTGAAGGTTCCTATGTAGGGGACTTACTGTAATGTATTAAAAAAAAAACTAGAAAGGTTTTGTGAAAAAGGGAAGGAACCAGCAGATGGCGCTTCAGCCTGCTTCCCCCAAACCCAACCTATGGAAGATAAGCATTTATGCCACTCTGCACAAGCTTTCAAAATACACACACATACACACATATACACATACATACATATGTGTGCATGTTCACGACAACTAAATGTCTTAAAACCACTGAGACAGAGGCATTCTAGCACTCCGTTTTTGATACCACTAACCAAGTCAGGTACCAATAATGGCACAAAAAGTTCTAATCCAAAAACATGCTTACTTCTGATGAAATAACTACGTATTTTTCATTTTTGCTTAAAACTAAAGGGACTAAAGAGTAAGCGAAAGTTATTCACTCAGTCATGTCTGACTCTCTGTGACCCCATGGACTGTGTAGCCTGCTAGGCTCCTCTGTCCCTAGGATTCTCCAGGAAAGAATACTGGAGTGGGTTGCCATTCCCTCCTGCAGGGGATCTTCCCGACCCAGGTATAGAACCTGGGTCTCCTGCACTTCAGGCAGATTCTTTACCATCTGAGCCACCAGGGAAGAGACATATGAAAAAGCTCTTCTGACAGACTCTGCAAGAGACAACGTTATCCCCAAGATTTATTTAATTAATTAATTAATCAGGCCTGCATGGCGTGCGGGGTCTTAGTTCCCTAATCAGGGATTGAACCCGAGCCACTGCAATGAAAGCATGGAGTCCTAACCACTGGGGGAACTGCCAGAGAATTCCCCTAAGACTAATTTTAAGTTAAAATAAAAAGAATTCTAGAATGAGATCAATTGGAAATTTCAGAGATCCGTAGTATTGCAAGCTCAGCTGTGCACAGCCCAGCAGGAATGTTTCTAAGAAAGAAACAATTGAGAAAAAAAAAGTATCTCCTTGCCATTAACATTCGACTAAAGCTAGAAACAGAAACCATCGTATACAGGCCATTCTTAAATATCAACATGGTCTCAGAGGTGGACGATGGGGTGGGGTGGCAGGGCTCAGGAGTGAAGGGTGGACAGGATTTGCAGCAACCTTTTATTTATTTTTTGAATGTTTTGGCTGTGCCATGTGACATGTGGGATTCTAGTTCCTAGACCAGGGATCGAACCCGTGCCCCTTGCACTGGGAGAGTAGTGTTACCCACTGGACTGCCAGGGAAGTCCCTGTAGCAACTTTTTTAGAAAGTTTCTTCTCTCTCAAACTCACTCACTTGGTCTGTGCTGTGTTCACCAAAAAGTACAAATAAAATATATATTCATGAAATCCTAGGCATAAAAAAAAATTCTGATAATGAGCAGCAAACTTCAGAACACATACAAGCATAAAAGATTTTGGTGATTTTCATTTTTATTCCTTAAGAGCTTTCCAATCCCATCTAATTCAAAACGACCATTTTTGTCAAAATGCATTAGCAGAAAGGGCCTGGCTTAAGCCTCTACCCTACCCTCCCCTTTTATTAAAATAAATTTTGGGCTCACTTGTTAGGCTCTGCAAATCCTCAGATTGGTCCCAGCAGTACATTATTCCCAGGGAACCTCTGGGCTGAGTGCTGTGTGGCATGTGGCCAAAATACAAGAAAATGTCTGGCCTCCCAGGCCAACTTGCCCCAGTGGTCTCGAAAATCTGGAACAGACCAGGCCCCTGACTTAGATTCATGGGATCATGATGAAAGTCAGGCTCTGGGTGAATCATCTTGTGTGCAGGCTACTTTCTTTTTCGGGGCAACTTTTATATATATATAGATATATTTTTATATATATATATATAAATGATATTTTATATATATATAGATATTTTATATCTATATCTATATATATATATAGAGAGAGA
>SJYQ01093489.1:503448-659540 GCA_006410935.1 Redunca redunca
TGAGCTTGAAGCCAACTTTTTCACTCTCCTCTTTCACTTTCATCAAGAGGCTTTTCAGTTCCTCTTCACTTTCTGCCATAAGGGTGGTGTCATCTGCATATCTGAGGTTATTGATATTTCTCCCAGCAATCTAGATTCCAACTTGTGCTTCTTCCAGCCCGGAGTTTCTCATGATGTACTCTGCATATAAGTTAAATAAGCAGGGTGACAATATACAGCCTCGACGTACTCCTTTTCCTATTTGGAACCAGTCTGTTGTTCCATGTCCAGTTCTAACTGTTGCTTCCTGACCTGCATACAGATTTCTCAAGAGGCAGGTTAGGTGGTCTGGTATTCCCATCTCTTTCAGAATTTTCCACAGTTTATTGTGATCCACACAGTCAAAGGCTTTGGCATAGTCAATAAAGCAGAAAGAGATGTTTTTCTGGAACTCTCTTGCTTTTTCCATGATCCAGCGGATGTTGGCAGTTTGATCTCTGGTTCCTCTGCCTTTTCTAAAACCAGCTTGAACATCAGGGAGTACTACCTTATCATTAACTAATTCTTCTGTGTTCCCTGGTTGTTAACCTCTAATCAGAGAACAATGGGACCTGAGTAATGGATGAGCATGGGTTTATACTAGATTTGCAGGAATTAGATTTTTACTAATAGAATTTTAAAGGAATACTTCTTGTTCAGAGAACATCATTTAGGATAACCTGAGGAAATTATTAAGAATCAATCTTTTACTTATATTTATTTCATATGCTTGTCTCTTAAGTATTTTAGTCAATATTATTAGGAAAAATTCATATAAAATGCAATATTAAAAAAAAGAACTTAGGACAAGAATGATCACATGGAAAATATCATGGAAGTTTCAGGGCAAGGAATCTATATTCACTTGCTAAATAAATCTCATAAAAGTTTCTTGTCTTTAAATTAAAAGAAAAACAAGATGTACTGTGTTGGAAAAAACATGCAATTTTAACAGTCAAAATGTCACGTGCAAATGAGGCAGAGTTGACCTCTTAGGTAATTCTACTCTGTACGAAGAAAACCAAGAAGTCTCACGTAACATATTTCTTTCTTGGTCTAAACTCTTGGCTTTTTGTTTTATTTGAGGCTACATAAACTGAGTGACAATTACTTTCTTTTCCTCTACAGTCACTGGGACAACCCTCCACTTGGCACAGCAGCCTCACCCTACACGTGCCTCTGAAGATTCTTCCCTATCTATCCTGTTATCTGGGGAAGGAGCCAGAGCTGGGAAAAGCAATATAATAAATAATTCTGTAATAATTTAACCTATAAGAGATGGAACCTGCGTTATCACACACACACACATTAAAATGTGTCTTTTGGACATCTCATGTTCCAAAGAATTTGGGGATTATATTATGTACAAAAGTAGGTAAATACTCCAAGAGTATGTTTTATAAACATCTCTCTCTTTACAGTTTTTCACCACCTATAAATAATAAAAAGAGGAATCTCTTTTTTAAAGATAAAATCTGATCCAAGTAAGTGTAGAAGCCAATAATATTAACTCTGTGTAAAGAAATTTAAGAGTATTGGGAAATAAAATGGGAAATACCCACAGTCATGGGTAAAGAGTTCAGAGTGAGTTAGCTGATTTAATTCAATAAGAATAAGTCAAGAATCATGGAAATACATCAAATAACACAAGGAGCTAAAGCATGTGATCAAACAACTTAGTATTTTACATATGTTATCTTATTAAAATTTCAGAACCAGGTGGATGAATTACTCTTATTATCTCCATTTCATAGGAAAAAGAACAGCAAAAGAAGAAAATCATTTAATTCCACAAGGTCATCCTCCAAGTTCATGACCAGTGAAACTCTGATCTGAGTCCAGATGCTCTTGGCCATTAGGCTATATTTCTTTAGAAGTAGTCTAAAAGAAGTATTTTGGGGTATGTTAAGACCACAGTGTTATAGATCAAGAAATAATTTCCCACTCCAATCTCTACAGTAATGTCACACAGAAAGTCACAAAATATGATGTGTGTCACTGAAAATATATCAATAAAGCTGAACACATTTCTACCAGTAAGGGATTTTACCCATGATCTTCTGTTTGTAGGAGAGGTGGCAAGAATACACAGAAGAACTATACAAAAAAGATCTTTATAACCCAGATAACCACGATGGTGTGATCATTCACCTAGAGTCAGACATCCTGGAATGCAAAGTCAAGTGGGCCGTAGGAAGCAACACTACAAACAAAGCTAGTGGAGGTGATGGAATTCCAGTTGAGCTATTTCGAATCCTAAAAGATGATGCTGTGCAAGTGCTGCACTCAATATGCCAGCAAATTTGGAAAACTCAGCAGTGGCCACAGGACTGGAAAAGGTCCGTTTTCATTCCAATCCCAAAGAAAGGCAATGCCAAAGAATGTTCAAAGTACTGCACAATTGCACTCATCTCACAACCTAGAAAAGTAATGTTTAAAATACTCCAAGTCAGGCTTCAACAGTACATGAACTGTGAACTTCCAGATGTTCAAGCTGGCTTTAGAAAAGGCAGAGGAACCAGAGATCAAATTGCCAACATCTGTTGGACCACAGGAAAAGCAAGAGAGTTCCAGAAAAACATATACTTCTGCTTTATTGTCTACACCAAAGCCTTTGACAGTGTGGATCACAACAAACTGGAAAATTCTTCAAGAGATGGAAATAACAGATGACCTTACCTGCCTCCTAAGAAATTTGTATGCAGGTCAAGAAGCAACAGAACTGGACAAGGAACAACAGACGGGTTCCAAACTGGGAAAGGAGTATGTAAAGGCTATATTGTCACCCTGCTTATTTAACTTCTATGCAGAGTACATCATGAGAAATGCCAGGCTGGACCAAAGGCATGAGAAAGTGCTGCTTAATAGATGGAATCAAGATTGCCAGGAGAAATATCAATCACCTCATATATATCTGCCTTATGGCAGAAAGCAAAGAACTAAAGAGCCTCTTGATGAAAGTGAAAGAGGAGAGTCAAAAAGTTGACTTAAAGCTCAACATTCAAAAAACTAAGATCATGGCATCCTGTCCCATCACTTCATGGCAAATAGATGGGGAAACAATGGAAACAGTGAGAGACTTTACTTTCTTGGCCTCCAAAATCACTGCAGATAGTGACTGCAACCAGGAAATTAAAAGACGCTTACTCCTTGGAAGAAAAGTTATGACCAACCTAGACAGCATATTAAAAAGCAGACATTACTTTGCCAAAAAGGTCTGTCTAGTCAAGACTATGATTTTTCCAGTAGTCATGTATGGATGTGAGAGTTGGACTATAAAGAAAGCTGAGCACCGAAGAACTGATGCTTTTGAACTGTGGTGTAGGAGAAGACTCTTGGGAGTCCCTTGGACTGCAAGGAGATCCAACTAGTCAATCGTAAAGGAAATCAGTCCTGAATATTCATTGGAAGGACTGATGCTGAAGCTGAAACTCCAATATTTTGGCCACCTGATGTGAGCGACTGACTCACTGGAAAAGACCCTGATGCTGGGAAAGATTGAAGGCAGGAGGAGAAGGGGATGCCAGAGGATAAAATGGTTGGATGGCATCACTGACTCAATGGACATGAGTTTGAGTAAGCTCCAGGAGTTGGTGATGGGCAGGGAAGCCTGGTGTGCTACAGTCCATGGGGTCTCAAAGAGTTGGACATGACTGAGTGACTGAACTGAACTGAACTTCTGTTTGTAATCTCCATTGTGAAATGAAGTGGATAAATTGTTCAAAAAGTAGTATTTCTGAGTCTTCTAAAATTAACATTTATGGGACTTCCTTGGTCATCCAGCAGTTAAGACTCCACACTCCCAGTGCAGTGGGCCTTGGTTGCATCCCTGGTCAGGGAACTAGACTCTGTATGCTACAACTAAGTATCTCTTGCCACAACTAAGTGTCTCATTCCACTACTAAAGATATCATGTGCCACAGCTAAGACCTGGTGAAGCTAAATAAATATTTTTTTTAATTAACATTTATTCCAAACATGGCTTTCAAGCATTGTAAAATGAAACAGCACCAATTTTTGAAAGAGCAAAGACAACAGATTCTGAAAGACATAGGATCAGCTTTCTGGTTTTACAGTGACTGATACTATACACAACTGCACACCACACTCTTTTCAGAGACCAAAGGCACGAGAAAGTGCTGCTTCATAGATGGGGAAACCAAGGTCCAAGGGGTTAAGGACTCACTTTACTTAGCTGAGTCCCTGTCACCCAAAGGGTCTACCACGACTGAGTCCCCATGATCTGCCCCAGGGGACTCCTCGGTATCCAGGCTTTGAATCATGTGAGCAGCTACCAAGAACCACTGATGAACAAGCCAGAAATGAGTTTTGACCACATTGCTCCCACAAGTGACCCTCTAGTTGTATGAGGTGACCATTTACACAGGCAGTGTTTTCTCTGCCCTTTCTAGCTCATGGGCTTTTCCACAAACTCCCAAAGTGGAGGAATCTGAACTTGGACTCAAACCCAGAACGTCTAACACTTTTGACCCAGATCATATACACTGTGCAAACTTTCGGTCAGGACCGGAGTGCTTGCTCTCAATCTGGTTTAGAACTCAAAGTCTTCCTACTTTCAACCCACTGATTTTCATTTCAAGGAGAATTACAGGCTTTTTTTTTCTTTAGTTCTATTTCAAAAATCAAAATTTAGCAAACTTAAAAATAAAATCAGAGTCAGTCCTTGTTACAGAGCTGTCCTTTGTTGATCTGTGGGGGGAAAATGACCACTTGATAAGTAGCCCTGGGACAATTCATTATCCAAACAGAAAGCATAAAATTAGATTCCTACCTCATATCATAAACACAAATAAGAAAATTTTTTAAAATTCTATATTTACTTGTAAGAATATTTTTGTGCCCTTCTATTAGGGAAGCATTTCTTACAAGATGAGAAATTGAAAAAATAAAGGAAAGAATTATTAAAATTGAGAATTTCACAATTTAAAATTTATATGTATTCAAAAGAGTGGAAAACAACTTATAGACTGAGAGTAGATATTTGCAACACTTAGAAGTGAGAAAAGGTTACTACAGGGAATATATAACTCAATATGAATCTATATAAAAAACAGACTCAGATATAGAAAACAAACATGTTGCCAAAGGGGAAAGGGAAAAATGGAGAGATAGATTAGGAGTATGGGGTTAACAGATACACAATATTATACATAAAAGGAGATTGGGATTGACATATATACACTCGATGTATAAAATGGATAACTAAGGAGAACCTACTGAAGAGCACAGGGAATTCTATTTAATGCTCTGTGGTGACCTAAATGGACAGGAACTTTTTTAAAAGAGGGGATATATGTACACGTATAGCCGATTCACTTTGCTGTACAGCAGGAAATAACACATTGTAAAGCAACTCTACTCCAATAAAAAATTTCAAAACAGAGATAAGCAACGAGGATTTACCGTATAGCACATGGAATTACCTTCAATACCTTGTTGTAACTTATAATGGAATATAATATGAAAAAAACTGAAACACTTTGTTGTACACCTGAAACACAATATTGCAAATCAACTGTACTCCGGTTAAAAATAAAACTCAGCATGATTCAATACAAAATGCAAACAGATTGCATCTGTCAATACAAAATGACAGATATATGGCAAAAGATATACATTTGAAATATAAAAGCAAAAGTGGATCAGATGGACAAAAATGTGAACAGTCCAACATTTTCAAGTGTTGATAAGGATGTGGGGGAGTAAAAACCGATACACACTGCTGTCTGGGATGTGGAAATGGCACAGCTATTTTGAGAACAATTTGAGAACATCTAGTAAAGTTAAAATATGCATACCTTAGAGCTGGGCCATTCCACTCCAAGGCACACCTTGAGCAGAGCTTCTCAATTAATCAACTGCAGCTAAATGAGTTCCAGGAGCAACTAAGATAACAATCCACTCTGCTTTAGGGGCAGCTGAGGTCTGGAAGCTTGGGCCAGTTCCTGAAGCTGTGAACAGCCTGCACAACTATTATTTTCTGGGTTTCCCTGCTGGCTCACTGGTAGAGAATCTGCCTGCCAATGCAGGAGACACGGGCTTGATCCCTGGTCCGGGAAGATTCTGCATGCCAAGGAGCAGCTAAGCCAGGGAGCCACCACTACTGAGCCTGGGCTCTAGAGCCAGGAGTGGCAACCACTAAGGCCACAGGCCACAGCTGCTGAAGCCCACGCAGCCTAGGGCTGGCGCTCCGAAACAAGGGAAGCCACCGCAATGAGAGGCCCTCGCGCCACAACTACAGAGCAGCCACTGCTTGCTGCAGCTAGAGAAAACCCTGCGCAGCAGCCAAGACCCAGCACAGCCCCAAACTAACTAGTTAAAAAACCTCTTCCACATAAGCCATAACTCAGAGAAGGTTGGGAAAGACTTCCCTAGAGAAGCTCCTGCACATTTTTACCCATATTCGCGCCCCTTGGTATTCATAGAATCATCACTGGTCATAGCTAAAAGGAAAAAAAGAGGGAAACTAAACGTCCATCTACAGAAAGAGTAAATGAATCGTGCTAAATTCACACAATATAATACTCCACTGCATGCAGATGAGTGAGCCATTCCTATGTGTGCCACTATGGGTGAATCAGAGCCATACTGTTTAGCAGGAAAAAAATGTGTTAGACGCATACTGTAGTGTTCCACTCTTTATATAAAACTGAAACATGTACAAACATCTTACAGGAAGTTGTGTAAGACTACTCAGTGGTGTCTGTTGCTTAAAAATAGATACATACATGCTAAAAATATGAAAAATTCATGAAACTGATTTAAGAAATTGAGGGCTGTGATTTCTGCCAGTGGCTGGGGGCGGGTTGGGGGGTGCACTGCACAAAGAAAATCAAGCATGTTAGCAATAAAAAAATGAATCCACTTTATGAAGCTGGGTGATGGTGATGGGTATACTATACTTCATTTTATTATTATTTATGCCTTTTTGAATGTCTGTTAAACTGCATAGGTTTTTTGTTTTTTTTTTTTTTTAAAAAGAAACCAGTCATTTCCTAATAAATGTTTATCTAAGGAATGGAGAATTATGCATTTCAAAGACTAATGCTCCAGAGAAGATTCCAATGCCTAAGCAGAAAGTCACACACGTATCTACTGTCACGCTTCAACACCAGCCGAGGCTCCTGCCTTCTGTTTTCCATTCTGGCTGCCATCGTTTCCCATTCTCCTTCTCTTCCCCTCTTCTGTTTCTCTTACCCTTGCTCACCTGAAAGCCAGTTTACTGTATCTTCCCCCAGTCTCGTTATACACCAACCACAGTTATAATAGCTGGCATTGATGGAGCTCTTATCGTGAGCCAGGCCTTATTCTTGGTAATTTGAATCTCACCTTATTTATTTTCACACAAATTCTGAAAAGTGGTTACAGTGATGTCCGCTGACAGTTGAAGAAAGAGGAAGTTATGAAGGTTGAGAAACTTGTCCAAAGGCACAGGAAAAGGGGGGACCCATGATCCAGACCCATATACTGAGTCTTAAAGCCATATTCTTATCACCTCTGTTATTCCACTTTCCCTCATAGGCATGCAACATATTCTATTAAAAAAATTTTTTTTTCATTTTTGGCCACACCGCATAGCATGTGGGATCTTAGTTCCCGAGCCAGGGATCAAACCCGGGTCCATGGCAGTGAAAGCCAAAGTTTTAACCACGGACCACCAGGGAATTCCCACATGTGACATCTTCTGAATATTTCATATTGATTAAAAAAAAAATTTAAGTTCCTTGAGCTCAATTAAGATGACCTAGTTTGAGGGGAAAACTTAACTGACTTTTAAATTGTGGCTTTCTAACAATAATATAGTCATAGTATATGGGATGTGAGCAACAAGGCGAGGAAGTAGGGTCCTTTACTATAATTGATTTCTGACAAGGAAACCAAGGTTTAGAAGGTAATTATAACTTAGAGTTACAGCTAATGGATAGCAGAGCCAGTGCTTAAATCCAGGTCTTCTGTACAATCCAGAAGTCCAGGTTCCTAGCCACCACTACACTCCATTTATTGCCTCTACAGATTCACATTCCACCCCAGTTGCCACCAACTCTCAAAGTCTACTGGGAAAAAATTCTTCACCTTTGTCCAAAGAGGACTAAATTAAGAGTGGTGTACAGTAACTAAGCTTAATTAGCACAGTATTGACAATGACTATAAAACTGTTGTTGCTGTTGTTCAGTCACTAAGTCATGTCTGACTCTTTACGACTGCATGGACTGCAGCCAGGTCTCCCGGTCCTTCACCATCTCCTGAGTTTATCTGTGTACATACACATGTAAACACGTGACTGCTTATACGTCTTTCTACAGAAATAGAGAGAGCTACACTATCTCCTTCACATCCTTACACTGGCGTAAAATTAATTATAGTCACAAACTTGAGTATATTTCAATACAGTCTAAAAATCTGAGTACTTGCCTGGCATGTCCCAACCCTGGCACACTCCCAAATGGAGCCCCCAGAAATGTGTCTAAGAACAGTTCACTTTCAAACTGAGGGATGGAGCATTCTCTCCTTCTGTAAACTTAGACGGGATTTTTTTTCCATCAACTTTAGCAAAGCTTAAATGCCTCATGGTATTAAAAAAAGAAAAAAAAAAAAAGACATCCTTTGTCCCCCTCTATCCATTTCAAAACTCAACCATTTATAAATAGCTTTTGCTAGTTGTCAATGACAAAACACTATTTTCTACTTTGCAGATTCAAACTATTTTTAATATTTTTATCTTCACAAAAAATAAAAGTCTTGATTTTTTTTCCAGATTATGTTTGATTTTTCCTGTTAAATGTGTCCAAAGTGATATTCAGCACATAAACTGCTCAAGAAAATTAATGGTTTTGGAAATACTAGTTTCTAAGTTTAAAGAAAAAAACCTCTATCATGTTGCCCTTAAGACAAATTTATTGGCATTAATTAAAACACTATAATGTTCAAAATATCAAGTTTGAATATGCTATGTATAAATATAATCAATAACTAATATATATAACTTCCTCAAAATTCAATAAAGCATAAANNNNACTCAATAAAGCATAAATAAGTGAAAAGATTGCCATATTTTTATAAATCTGCAGATAGATCCTCTCAATGTCAGTGTAATTCAGTTAAAAATTAGGTATGAGCTTATAAAATCACTCAGTTCATGAAAAGATGGAAACATCTGGAAAACCACATCATTACTTCAATTTCCTGTTGTAAAAGTCACAAATAGGTAAATCTGACCATTAAAACAAGGCCTTCCTTGAAAATATAATAATCATTTGTCAGGTAAAGCAGAAAGTCCCTTGAGAAACATATGCGTCCACCAAAGAAAATTTTTAGGACTCTGTGAAGTTGATCTTGCCGTTAAACTGTTTCTTGCTGAAGGTACGTGATTAAAAAAAAAGTTAAGCCACATTTTTGTGAGTGTGATGAAAAGTGATTGTTAAGGTAGATCTCCCTGGACACATGAATAGGTCATAACATTTACATTATTTTCCACATGAAGTCAAGCCCATAACCCACACAGGCAAAGGAAGTATTGTGTAGGTCATAAAAGAAAGCTAATCTGGAAGACAGTCTATTGGTTTTCTGTGGCATATTTCAGCTTCTGTTGAAATATGGGCATTCATTCTCCAGTTGACATCAAGCAATTTCATTGTCAACAAACAAGACAATGAGCATACACCATGGAATCTCACAGAGAAGCACCGCCCTGGGTTAATATGCAAAGGTCCATTTACCAATTCCTCAGAATTCTTGAGAACTTGTCTGTGTTAAGTGCCTTTCTCTCCCTAAACATGGTACCTTCTGTAGCTTAGACTTCTAAAATAGTAAATTTGATAGCTGCCTTTTAAGAGCTAAGATGACTATATAAAAGGCCTTCAGACTTCCCTCATGCTGGACTCGTCTATTTGCTGACTAAAACTTAACAAGGTGATCAAAAAATAAAGAGTGAAGATTAGCAATATGTATGTAGAAAAGTCACTCAGTCATATCCGAATCTGCAACCCCATGGACTATACAGTCCATGGAATTCCCCAGGCCAGATACATTGAAAAGAACTGCCAATAAAATAGTCTTTTTGAAGTGCCCATAAATGCCTAAGAAAAAAAGCTTATTTACACATTTATAGGTCTGGGTCTTAGTATTTGTGTTCAACTGTTCTTTTAGTGTCCTTCCGACTTTAAAATGCATCTAATATTTGCATCTTTTAAAAATGCAGGACTTTAAAAAGAACCTTTAAAAAAAAAAAGCAGCAATACAAAATATGTACACATCAACTTGCTATGCAGAATTTGACATCAAAGCAATTAGTAATTTGCTTTTTCCTCCCTGTTGGTACAATGATAACTTTGTTTCATAGTAATCATTCTTAAGTAACAAATGAAGCTTAAGGTTCTTCTAGATGCTATGCAACATAATAGATCATGTAGATTAGAATGTACATGTTCAAAAGATTTGAAAAGATAGAACAATGAATGAAGAGTCAAAAGGTAAATGAATGTGTACAAATGATTTTCTAAGCCTTCCAGGACTGCAGGTGTTTGCATTAGAGCTTGGTGCACCATATGCCTTCCATATGTTCTAAACTTTAATTTTTAGTAAGGGATAACCATACGTGTGAAGAGCCAACCCATTGGAAAAGACCCTGATGCTGGGAAAGATTGAGGCAGGAGAAAGGGACGACAGAGGATGAGATGGTTGGATGGCATCACCGACTCGATGGACATGAGTTTGAGCAAGTTCTGGGAGATGGTGACAGACAGGGAAGCCTGATGTGCTGCAGTCCACGGGGTTGCAAAGAGTCAGACATGACTGAGCGACTGAACAACCACCACTGTACGTGTTGCAACGTTCTGGTATAAAATGTTTATTATTAATAACTAAGACACACCAGTCCCTGTGCAGAATGGATTTTAAAATTTTACTGATACATATATGGGAGCATGTCTTACTTGACTTGCCAACAAGAAAAGGAGACTGGCAACTCCATCCTGAGCTCTTGCCCACTCAGTCACAGTGCCAGCAGGAAGCACCCTCACCCCCTGTCCAAGCAGTCCCTTGAGAGAGGAAGCAGACCATGTTGCGGGGTTCTTGGGAGAGTGTGGGGTTTGAGGCAAATGCATGGACACACTAAGTCGACGTCTTGTATATTTCCTTGGATGTGTCTTAGAGGAGGAGGAAGGCATGCTGAGCAGCTGTAGCCATCAGGGAAAAAAGGGAACATGGCAGAGAAGGGGGACCAGAGGAGAGGAGGAGCAGGACTGCAGGGCAGGGCAGCTCCTTGATTCCATGTTGGGAGCAGCTGGAGGGACGTCTTAGCAGCAGCCCAGGGAAGAGGATTTCCACTTGAGGAGAAAGCTGGAGAAGAGGATTGCTTGCCAGAGTCAAAAGGAGAGAGCTGTCTTTTTAAAACTCCTTTAAAGGAAGAAATGGAGAACCCCAGGGTTAGTAGAAGGAAAGAAATCTTAAAAATTAGGGCAGAAATAAATGCAAAAGGGCTTCCCTGATAGCTCCGTTGGTAAAGAACCTGCCTGCAATGCAGGAGACCCTAGTTTGATTCCTGGGTCAGGAAGATCTCCTGGAGAAGGGATAGGCTCCCCACTCCAGTATTCTTGGCTTTCCCTTGTGGCTCAGCCAGTAAAGAATCTGCCTGCAATGCAGGAGACCTGGGTTCGATCCCTGGGTTGGGAAGATCCCCTGGAGAAGGGAAAGGCTACCCACTCCAGTATTCTGGACTCAAGAATCCCATGGACTGTACAGTCTATGGGGTCACAAAGAGTCGGACAGGCCTGAGTGACTTTCACTTCCACTATCAATGGAAGGGAGCCTGGGAAACTGAAAACCACACCTACTCTCTCTTTGGGAGCTGCCCACAGCCCTCAGCCTCCATGGATAGAATCAAAACAGACTAGAGCAAGGCCAGGGACATTCTCCCATGTCTCAAAGGTGGTATAAAATCTTCACTGCCCTGAGTTTTCATCTAAACTACAGGAGTCTGGCTTGATGAGGAACAGGAGAGAGTTAAATACCACCCTCTCCTTCCAACTCGAGGGAGCTGGCATAGAAGGAAGAGTCGACAAACAGACCAAGCCCCAGCCAATCCCAAGACTCAGAAATCTGGACTGGAGGTCGTGGCGACTAGACTGAAGCCTATGTGGGATTTTAAATTGCATCAGACTTTTTTTTAAAACGGCCTGAAATGACTGATAAGTTATCTGCCAAAGGTTATCAAGACATTTTTCCCCAAGGAGAAGTAACAGCTGGCATAGCACAGTTAGAAGCATTAAAGAGAAACATAAAATGATAAAACCCACAGAGTTTTCCACAAACGAGATGCAAGCACATCTTTTCTGCATACATAGAGATTAACAAGTACTATTTATGGAGATTTCTTTCACCTAATGCTGAGCTTAGTACTTTATCTCGTTTAATTCTTACCATGACTATATGAGGCAGGTATGGTTATCCCCACTATACAGATGAGAAACCTGAGGGTGAGCAATGAGAAGTAACCTTATCCATGGTGCAGAGATAGTATGTTTACATGAGAGTCTGTCTGATTCAAAGATTCATGCTTCTAAGCCCTGGATAGACCACTGTCTTGTTAATAATGTAACTTGAAAGCAAAGATCAGGAAATTTATATTCAAATATATACAACATGGAAACCAAAGCAAAAATCACTTGAGATCTACAGATTAGTAAGATCAGAGAATTCAGAATACAGAATCATAGAATCCCAGGAGTCTACAAGACAAGTCTATGTACAGTGTATGGAGCCCAGCCGGAAGTGAAGCATTTACCACTAGTAGGAATTCAATAAGTATATGTTGAATTAAGATGAAATAAATGTCTATTCTTGACATTGCTCTTAACATAGAAACTATAGTAGGAGATGCCCGGGTGATTAGAAACCACAACATATCTATTCATTCACACAACAAGTGCTTTTGAGTGTTTACTATGTTCTAGTCTCTTTTTTCTAGGTACTGTAAGTAGGCTCTGAATGTGCAAGGATAATCAAAGCAGGTCGATACCTGCCCTTCTGAAGCTTACCATATATACATCTATTATGTCACAGTTTTCTTATTTTATTAAATCCAGAGGATAATGATCCACCTAAGGTCACACATCAAATGTCAGAGCAAAAATTACCATGCAGGAATGCCAAATCCTGTTACAGATTTAACTTTCAGGAGATCTCATGCCCTAATGAGACAAAAAAAATATATATCACTTAAGAAAAAAAATTCCACCTCTGAATTCAAGCCAGTTTTCCTGATCATATTAAAGTTTCTAGCTTGGTTAACAAATGCACAGTGATATCTACAGGTGATTTTAGGTCCACGTACTCTACTTAGTAACTGATGTTACTGGTCATGCATAATTTCATGTTACATTGTTGGTTAACGTGAAATCGATAGACTTCATTATAAGGCCAGTCACGAAAAACAAATGACACTCAGTACAAAAGTTTACATGCAGCAACCGCAAACACACCACGGCAACAAAGAGAGATTGATGAAAAAGGTTTGGTTTCTATAGCAACTATCGCACGGACCATCTGTAAGCCGAAGCAGAGCAGTGAACGCAAAATGAGCACTTGTGACATCTACAGTAGGCCCCTTTGTCTATTTCAACATAAGGTTAAATTTTAACATCTTTTCTCCTATAAGGATAAGCTCCTCCTGTATTTGCTGTTTTGCAATCTGATTGTTTTTTGTTTGAATGAGCCTGTTTTTATTGAGCCTTACAAAAATGACTGTATTTTCCTGCTAAACTTCCATGCATAAAAGAATAAGCACAAATACAATGGATAATTGGCAGAAGCAGAGAAACACAGAGTGTGAAAATGTTTTATGTTTCCAAAGACAGTCTACAAAATGCTATGATAAAAAGACATTTTGTTTATTTAGTATTTTGTATTCCAACAACTGGCTTTTTGCAATAGCTGTAATACACAAAACAAACAAACAAAAAAACAGAGAGGGAAATTACAACATAATTACTGTGCCTTCTTCATTGCCTTATATGTAATTGTACTGCTCACTCTTCAGCCTCTGCTGAAATAATCAATGATCACTCATATGTTACTTTTAAGTTTCTCTCTCTATAGGTACACAAACATATGCATGTATGTATGGGTCTTTATTTACTTAGTTATACTATCTCCATTATTAAGTCACTTTTTTTTTTGGAAGAAACTAGTTGAGGTCTTATGGAAAATAACAAAACATTTCAATCTGGGGGAAAAAAAAACAAAAAACAACCCACACTACCTTTGTAATGAAAGCTTTTCTGCCCTCATTCATGGTGTCACCCAAAGAATGTACACAGGAAAGGAGAAAGCCATCAGACAAGGGAAAATGGCTATATCGATCACATGGGTGGACCCTGAGGACATTATGCTAAGTGAGATAAGTCAGACAGAGAAAGACACACCCACTGTACAATATCTCTTATATATGGAATCTAAAAAACCAAACTTGGAGCTGTTGCCTTCCAAGACAGACCGCTTTCTGCCCATGGAACTGTATCTCTCTAAATAAACTTGCTTTCACTTTAGATAAATAAAATTATATAAGAAACCAAACTTGAAAAAACAGAAGAGAGGAATGGTAGCTACCAGGGGCTGGAGGTGGAGCGCAGAGAACAGGAGATATTTTTTAAGGGCACAAATGTGCAACCAGCAGAAAAATAATCTTGGAGATCTAACACACAGAGCAGGGATTAGATACGACAAGATTGTATTATAAGCATCAAACCTGCTGAAGGACTAGATCTTAATCGTTTCCACCAGTAGAAGAAACATAATTATTTGACTCAAGAGGTGTGTCAGACAAGGTTAGAATGGCAACCATATTGCAATATACATGGGTCAAATATAAATTCCATGTCAATCACATCTCAATTTCAAAAAGGAAAAATGGCTAGTTACCAGCCAAGGTGCAAAACCCTGTTTCAGCCAGGAGTTCATGCTTCACACTATCCATACCAGCTGGCTGGCTTGTAAAGAGGGTGTGCCGCTGTTCACAGCTTGCCCACTGTGCTCACAATTCCTCCCTCCCTCAAGTCAGCCTGATTATGTCTATGTCCCTGCAGTTGAGTGAAATATAGAAGGAGCTAATCAGATCTGGATGCTGTGTCCAAAGAGCATGTGCTTACTTCCCGGTGCTTCCTGTGTACTCAGGAGACACTGCAGAATATTGCCAAAGCCTGCCCTTGAGCTGCATGGTCTGATATTTTCAAAGAGTGAGTGATGGAAGCTTAAATACATAATGGAGACAGTGTTCAGCGATGGCTCTGTTAATGAGAACTTTGTTCACTGAGATTTCTAATCAACAGAAGCCTCCTCTTATTTAATAACAGAGACAACCAGACACTGATCTAATCATACAATGTTAATATATATGTCGAGACAATGTTTTAGTGTAAAAATATCAAAGGTTACAAAGTGAATGTCTCTCGAAACAAAGTCATCAGGGGCAAAGAACATGATGTTTCTAGAAGATATATTTCAGAAGGAGGTTACACCACACAGGTATCACATAGGATGGATCAACATCCCCAGAGAACACCTGAATGTGAATCTGGATCTGTGGACTCTGGTCCAAACTTCTCAGTTCATTCCGTCTGGCTGCCATTTATTTAGCAAGTCTCTGTTCCAGGCACTGTGCTAAATCCATAATCCATATCATCTCTATATTTGTAAATCCTTAGCAATTGTGTATTGTTATCTTCACTTTACAGATAAGGAAAGGAAGTTTTCAAGGAGTTCAGAAATAACCTGCAGTAAATAGAAGGGCTGATTTTTGGATCCAGGTCTGACTCTAAAGAGACTGTCAACATTTATAACATTTGGTACTGCTTTTGTCTCTTTGGGGGCCTCTATAATAAAGTACCAGGGACCGGGTAGCTTATCTTCTCCCCAGTTCGGCAGGTTGGGAAGTCCATGATTAGGGTGCCAGCATGGTCCAGTCCTGGTTCAGAGACTGCCTTTTTGCTGTGTCCCGACATGGTAGAAGGAGCCAGGGAGTCCTGTGGGATCCCCTTTATAAGAGCACTAATCCCATTCATGAGGCCTGCACCCTCATGACCTAATAACTTCCCAAAGACCCCATGCACTGGGTTGGTTAAAAACGTCACTGTGGTTTTTGCATAAGATGTTATCAGACAACTCAAATGACCTCCTCGGCCAGCCCAGTACTTAATACAATCACCTTTGGGTGTTAGGATCTCAACACATGAAATTTGAGGGGATACATTCAGACTCCAGCAGATGCCTCATTTGAGAATTGGGGAAACTGGGGGATAGGGAAGATAGTCTTCTCAATCATTACCAGAAAAGGAAGTGGAAATTAGATCTGTTCACCCTGAGGACACTTGTCTTCCAAACCATGCAAGACGGCCTTCACAGTTCTGTCCATCCCAACCAAAGGAATCAGTAGTGTTATCCTGGCAATGCTGGGAAGTCATCCATCATTTTTTTTTTTGTCTTAGCACATAACGTTTTCATCAACTTCCTTCACCCAATAAAGTTAGTTCTACCTTCTGTTTCAGGAAACCATCTCTGAATACAGAGTTAGTGAAATTTCCGTGAAGGAGCCCTTCAACACAAATCAGTACTTTAATCGTTTTCTATTTAGTGATATAATGAAATATGTGGTCACTCGTCAAAGAAAATCTGAGAATCAAAGCAGATGAGCAGACACAGAGCAGGGAGGTTTGGAATTCCACCTGTTCTACCTGGTCCTCAGATGGTATGAGAGGTTTAAAAATGATACTGGAGTCTGTCAGAGGCAGTAGGTGAGAAATCTAATGGGCCAACTATTTTGAAAGTTCTAGTGAATAAGCAAACACAGTTGCTAGCAAAAGCTAGTGAATGAATAAAGGAGTGAGGCAGCAATGAATGGCTCTAACAAGTTAATAAGGGATAAGCAAACAAAAAATAACTCCCCTGAAGGGACATCAAAAATTATCATCCAACAGATTGAATTTGACCATAAACTGAAGCCAACGACCAACTAGCCTTACAATTCTATCGAAATCAAATTCTTACCTCATTGTGTAGAGTAAGCATGAATGCCATGGAGGTGAATTTCAGTGCAAAACGTAAGTGAAGTGCCCAAATCTGCTGTTTCTAAAAGCAAGGTGTTCTAGCTGGAGGTTAACCTTGGGCATGGAGGCATGAGAAAGCAATTTCTCAACAGCAATTACTCATCTTGCCATCTCTTAAACTGTCCCCACTTAAGAAATGGGAATAACAAACAATTGCTGCTTGACAATTATACGACTATTGTTAAAAATGGAATTTAATAAAGTTCTGAATTTCTTAGAAAAATCTGGTATAAAAATACTAAATGTCTCAATTTGTAAGGAGGTTTATCAGGGGCAAAAAATGGACCAATTCATTTAAATAGGGATAATGATGAATAATCAAATCCTACATGAAAACATGCCTATGAGTTATAAAAACAAAGGATCATTTTTATAGGAGTTTTACATTTTAATAGTTTGAAGTATTTGTGTTCATTCTTGTGTACTCATTCAATCAAATTTCCCCTTTCTCTTATTAATGGAAACGAAGCATATTCAAATTTCAGGCAAGCCCAATGACATACCAAAGATTATATACCAAGCAGGATTAATTTTAAAAGTCAGTACAATATATGGATTCTATAAATCAAAATACTTTCAATTTACTCGTGACTCTTACAATGAAGATTTTTGACACAGCAAAAATTTCAAAGTATAATGAAGGCAATGTAACAAAAAAGATGATTAAAATATAGAGATTTCATAATGGCAAACTGTCACCAATGCAAATGGTCACTCTAAGTCTGCTTTGATTTTATTTTGAACTTATTCAGCATTTTTAAATAATCTTGGAACGTTTGGGCCCATTTTCATAACCATCATTTAAAATGTCCACTGTTTAGAAATGTTTATTTGATTAAAAAAAAAAAAAACTAAATTAAGTGTTCTATTTGAAGAGAACAGTCTTGTGGTTGTAAGGGGGAGGGGGACGGGAGAGGGGAGGATGGGGAGTTTAGGATAAGCAGATGTAAACTAGTACATACAGGATGGGTAAACAATAAGGTCCTACTGTATGACACAGGGAACTATATGCAATATCCTATGATAAACCATGATGGAAAAGAATATGAAAAGGCATATATATGTGTATAACTGAGTCACTTTGCTATCTGCAAAAATTAACACAACACTGTAAATCAACCATACTTCAGTAAAAATTTTTTACAACTATTCTATTTGAAAAGCCACTATTATCTCACTTATCTTTGAGTCTCTTTTTTATCTTTGTTGCTAATCACACACACACACACACACCCCTGACTCTTTGTGACCCCACAGACTGCAGCCTATCAGGCTCCTCCACCCATGGGATTTCCCAGGCAAGAAGACTGGAGTGGGCTGCCATTTCCTTCTCCAGGAGATTTTCCCGACCCAAGGATCGAACCTGGGTCTCCCGCGTTGCAAGCAGATGCCTTACCATCTGAGCCACCCTCACATCTAATCCATAAGCAATCCTGCTATCTCTATCTTCAAGAACATACAGAATCCAACCACTTCACCCCATCCTCACCATCAACATTCTACCCCAGCTATCCTCATTCATCCCAGTTCTGCTACAATAGCCTCCTCTCTGGTCTTCCTCCCCTCCATCTGGCTTTCCAAAAGACTCTTAAAGTGATTCTCTCAAAATGTAAATCAGGTCAGGCCACTGCCCCGATCAAAGTCTCACAAAGGCCCTTCTGTGTCAATGAAAACTGAACTTCAGGTCTGGCTCATGAGGTCCTATGTTATCCAGAGTCTGGCTCCCCAGGTATTTTCACCTCCCATCACCCCTCCATCAGTGCGCTCCAGCCATGCTAGCCTTCTTGCTTGCTCTCAAGCACACCAAGCAAGGTTTCTTCCCAGCACTTCTGCTCTGGGCCTTCCTTCTGTCTCATATTGTTCCCTAGGGTACCATTCAAGGCTGTGATCAGAAGGCTTCCCTGCTAACTCCACCTGCAAAATATCAGCCCACTGTCGTCCTCTGATACTCTTTTGCTTTTCTTCTCTGAGGTTGGCATATCTGACGTTTCACTAAACATTAAGTCCCCTCCATGTGAACTTTAAGTTGCAAACTTTCAAAGATGGGACAGTGTCTCTGTGTGCCAGCTGGAGTGTTGTACTACTGTGATTTTCAAGGTACTGTACTGTAAGATTAAAATGTTTCCTTTTTTGGTTTGTTTTTTATGTCTTTTATCACTTGTGTGAAAAGTATCATAAACCTAATACAGCACTATACAGTCGATTGTGTTAGTTGGGTACCTAGCCTAACTTTGTTGAACTTACAAATAAAATGGACTTACAAACGTCCTCTTAGAATAGAATCTGTTCAGATGCAGGGGACTTTCTGTATATTAACTGGCTTGTTTCTCTACTAAACTTGCAAGCTCCCTGAAGGAATGGACATTGGGTGATTCATTGCTGTAAGTTTCAGAACTGTGAACAGTGACTGACACATAATAGGTTATCAGTTAATATCAGTTAATATTTGATTTTCAAATTGCTGGATTGAACCTTCCTATTTTCAATGCCTTTACCATGGTTCTTTGTGACCACTTTTCTCAGTGGGCACATATAAAGTATGCAGTGAGCACTAACTAGTTGCAAGACAGTAACTTAGCTACTAGAATCTGTGCTCAGTCACTTCAGTCATGTCCAACTCTTTGTGACCCTATGGACTGTAGCCAGACAGGCTCCTCTGCCCCTGGGATTTTCCAGGCAAGAATACTGGAACGGGGTGCCATTTCTTTCTCCATGGGATCATCCTGACCCAGGGATCAAACGACGTCTCCTGCATCTCCTGCATTGCAGGCAGATTCTTTTCCACTTAACCACTAGGGAAGTCCCAGTGCATATATATCTTTATCTTTAGCTAGACTAGAAAAAATTAAAAAAAAAAATTATCCAATGCTACAAAGCAACACATGTTGAGTGCCAAGCTATCTTCATAAATGCTATAGATTTGAGGAGTGAGGCAGACTGATTCAAAGCCAAGTGGTCATAAAATACTTCAGAGAGAACAATTAATGATGGATCCCGAAAGCAAGGTTAGGGCTCTGATAGGCACAGAGAAGGAAAGCACTTCTTCCCTGTGGAGAAAGTCAAAGTACAAGAGCAACGGTGTGAACAACATTATCAGAGAGTAATTAGTAAATCCATTTGGCTAGATTCCAGTTGTTTTATCAGTGCAGGCCACTGTAACAAATTATCACAGATGAGGTGACCTATAAACAACAGAAATGTATTCTTCACAGTTCTGGTGGCTAAAAGTCTGAGACTGGGTGCCAGCAAGGTTGAGTTCTGGTGAGGACTCTCCTTCCATTGCAGAAAGCCTTCTTCTCATTGCCTCCTCACACTGCAGAAAGGAAATCAGAACTCTCTCTGGGCCTCTGCTATAAGGGTACTAACCTCATTCATGAGGGTTCCACCTTCCTGATTTAATTAACAACTAAAGGTCCCACCTCTGAATGCCATCATATTGGGGGTTAGGATTTTAATGTATGAATCTGAAGGGGACACACACATTCAGTTTATAGCACCAGCCTTAGATGCAAGAGAACTGGGTGATTGATCTGTAAGAATAAAATGGGACTGTCTTAGTCAGAGGCTTGAACGTCAGAATATTTTCTAGGCAGCCCTGGGGGATTATTTAATGTCTTCATCAGTATTTATCATGAATGTCATGTTTCAGAGAGAGTAATTGAATGGATTTATATGGAAAGGATGAAAAGGAGGGAAGATCCAGAGGGAGGGACACCAATTATGAAGTTTTGCCAAGCCCCCTGTGCAATGAATATTATTGACTATGACACGCCGCCACCCCCCCCAATTCATCCCCCTTCAACACTCCCCACCAAGTTTACTCAGCTTAAGAATACTGGAATGGATTGCCATTTCCTTCTCCAGGGGATCTTCCCCACCCCAGGATTGAACCCCGTCTCCTGTGTCTCCTGTATTGGAAGTGGATTCTTTACCCACTGAGACATCAGGGAAGCCCCTCTACCCTCCATAAGAGGCCAACTTTCGGAGAGGCTGGTACAACTGCATTTTTATCTCAAAGCCATTGCCTGGTTCACAAATGAATCAGAATTCAGCAATCCTCTGACCTCTGGAGCTGGTTCATGGGCAGAGCTGTGACCTGATTCCAAGTGATGAAACACCAAGTGCTATTTCCTAGACATTTCCAAGAAAAGTGAAGTTTGGATGTTGCTATGGTGGGGTTTACAGATTTGAACTCTTTATTTTTTAATTTATTTTTAATTGGAGGAATGGGATATGAACGCTCATAACCATCTTGCTGATGGCTAAAGGGAGGGCAGGACTGAGAGATTCAGAAAGAAACACTGCAAGGCTTGGATGAAGTCCATCGTGGGGCCTGCTTTGTCTCTGGACTTCCAGTTCTGTCAGCCAATAAAATTCCTGCCTGCCTGAGCCAGGTTGAGCTGTCTTTGCTTGTTACTTACAGGCAACATCGAAATGTATATACCTTTGGCATGAAACTATAATGAGTGTCTGGAGTAGGTTATTGGCAGAAGGAGAGAAGGAAGAGGAAGGAAGGGATCTGCTCACTCAGTAAACATCTACAGAGTGTCCCTATGGGCCAGGCCCACATGCTAGGTGCTCAATGAACAAAGATAATGAATAATACACAGCCCCGGCCATCCGAGAACTTTGAAAATTGTTGACCAATGTAATGATCATCACTGGAAAGCAATGCACAGGTAAAAAAAAGTGGGTGCCACATAAAGAATGAAAAGAGAGGAAAGGGGAGGGAGGGAATCCAAATGGAGCATCCTGAATTCAGGAAGAGCAAGGAGAACTCAGAATAGGATGGAGTCAAAAGCCTCTGTACTGGGGCGGGGACACATGTATTCCTATGGCTGATTTATGTTGATGCATGGCAGAAATCAACACAATATTGTAAAGCAATTATCCTTCAATTAAAAAAAATTTTTTTAAGCCTCTTTACTGGAAAAACCAGGAACATAGAGAACCCACCTGGTCCTTGAAGTTTTGTTGCCTGGAAGACAACTGTTCTAACACCTTCCTCAATTTTAAACAAAGTGGGCCACATGGACAGAGGCAGTTCATTCACAGTGTTGGCATAAAAGAAGAGATTGGGACTTCCCTGGTGGTCCAGTGGATAAAAATCTGCCTGCCAATGCAGGGGACATGCTTTCAATCCCTGGTCAGGGACGATCCCACAGGCCATGCAACAGTGAAGCCTGTACACCACAGCTACTTAACCTGTGCTCTAGTGCCCATGAACCACGACTACTGAGCCCACATGCTTCAGCTATTGAAGCCCATGCAGCCTAGAGCCTGTGCTCCACAACAGGAAAAGCCACTGTAATGAGAAGCCTGTGCAACACAGAGGAACGCCTGCCCGCCACGAGCAGAGAAAGCCCACACCGCAGTGAAGACCCAGTGCAACCAAAAATAAAAGCACATAGTTAAAAAATTTTTTTTAAGATAGAGTAGCCCATTGTTAGGAAGATGAGTTTTAGAAACTCGTGAGATGAGAGGACAGCAAAGAAGTCATCTTGCTTTACCAGTGGATCAGCATCAAGGCCACACTCAAAAATGTGTTCTTGTCACTGTGTCTGCACTGTGTGCTTGAACAGCTTCACATGGTGGGTGCAATTTCATATCAAACTGTGGGAGCTGAAAGCAATGGGATCTCTGTATACACACCTGTAAACAAGGCCTGAACTCTTACGTGTGCTCAACTGTGCTCAGTTGCTCAGTTGTGTCCGACTCTTTGCGACCCCATGACTGCAGCCCACCTGGCTTCTCTGTCCTGGGATTTTTCCAGGCAAAAATACAGGAATGGGTTGCCATTTCCTCCTCCAGCAATCTTCTCAACCCAGGAATCAAACCTGCACTCCTGCATTGCAGGTGGATTCTTTATCTGCTGAGCTATTGGGGAAACCCTGTAAAATATGGATGGTCATACTAACCATAGCTTCCTTTGGACAGGTTTACTTTGAGGATCAAGTGAGCTAATATATATAAAACCCGCAAAACCAAGTCTGGAACATAGGAAATGCTTAGTAAGTGTCACCTGTTACTAGTGGTACTCTTACTACACTTCATGCTGTGGGCAGGAGGAACTAGAAATTCAGAATTTGAAAAAGGCACAGCAGAGGTCACAGATGAAATCTGGTTTTCAAGAGTAACAATGTACTTTACACCTGGAGAAACTGTGATTCAAAATGACACATGTGCCTCAACGTTCACTGCAGTGCTACTTATAATACCTAGGACATGGAAGCAACCTAAATGTCCATCAACAGATGAATGGATAAAAAAAGATGGGTACATATATACAATGGAATTTTACTCAGCCATAAAAAGGAATGAAATAGCGTCATTTGCAGAGATGTGGATGGACCTACAGACTATTATACAGAGTGAAGTAAGTCAGAAAGAGAAAAACAAATATTGTACATTAACCCTTATATGTGGAATCTAGAAAAATGGCACAGATGAATCTATTTGCAAAGCAGAAGCAGAGACACAGATGTAGGCAACAAATTTATGGACACCAAGGAGGGAACACAGGGTGGGATGAATTGGGAGATTGGGATTGACACATATACATATACTGCTATGTATAAAAGAGATAACTAACTAGAACCTACTGCATAGGACAGGGAACTCCACTCCATGCTCTGTGGTGACCTAAATGGGAAAGAAATCTTAAAAAGAAGGGACTGTATATATATATATATATATATATATATATAATTGGTTCATTTTGCTGTACAATGCGAAAGAATGTTCAAACTACCACACAATTGTACTCATTTCACATGCTAGCAAAGTAAAGCTCAAAATTCTCCACCCTAGGCTTCAACAGTATGTGAACCGAGAACTTCCAGATGTTCAAGCTAGATTTAGAAAAGGCAAAGGAACCAGAGATCAAATTGCCAACATCCATTGGATCATAGAAAAAAGTAAGAGAATTGCAGAAAAACATTTACTTCTGCTTCACCAACTGTACTAAAGCCTTTGTGTAGATCACAACAAACTGAAAAATTCTTAAAGAGATAGGAATACCAGACCACCTTACTTGCCTCCTGAGAAATCTGTATGCAGGACAAGAAGCAACAGTTATAACCAGACATGGAACAACGGACTGGTTCCAGATCGGGAAAAGAGTACAAGAAGACTGCATATTGTCACCCTGCTTATTTAACTTCTGTGCAGAGTACATCATGCAAAATGCCAGGCTGGATGAAGCACAAGCTGGAATCAAGATTGTCGGGAGAAATATCAATAACCTCAGATACACAGATGAAAAGAGGAACTAAAAAACCTCTTGATGAAAGTGAAAGAGGAGAGTGAAAAAGTTGGCTTAAAACTCAACATTCAGAAAACTAAGATCATGGCATCTGGTCCCATCACTTCACGGCAAATAGATGAGGAAACAGTGGAAACAGTGTCAGACTTTATTTTGGGGGGCTCCAAAATGACTGCAGATGGTGACTGCAGCCATGAAATTAAAAGATACTTGATCCTTGGAAGAAAAGCTATGACCAACCTAGACAGCATATTAAAAAGCAGAGACATCACTTTGCTGACAAAGATCCATATAGTCAAAGCTACGGTTTTTCCAGTAGTCATGTAAGGATGTGAGAGTTGGACCATAAAGAAAACTGAGCCCTGAAGAGTTGATTCTTTTGAACTATGGTGCTGGAGAAGACTCTTGAGAGACTCGTGGACTGCAAGGAGATCAAACCAGTCAATCCTAAAGGAAATCAACCCTGAATATTCATTGGAAGGACTGATGCTGAAGCTCCAATAATTTGGCCACCTGATATGAAGAGCTAACTCCTTAGAAAAGACCCTGATGCTGGGAAAGATCGAAGGCAGGAGGAGAAGAGGACAACAGAGGATGAGATGGTTGGATGGCATCACCAACTCAAAGAACATGAGTTTGAGTAAGCTCCGGGAGTTGGTGATGGACAGGGAAGCCTGGCATGCTGCAGTCCATGAGATTACAAAGAGTTGGACACTACTGAGCAACTGAACTGAACTTGCTGTACAGAAGGAACTTACACAACATTGTAAAGCAACTATACTTCAATTAAAATTAATAGAAAAAGAGTACCAATGCACTGCAGCTAATGAACAAGTAATAGGCTGCTCTGTCACAGAGGAGAGACTCTCATAGTCAATTCAAGTTCATGGATATTACACAGGATGCAACAGCAGCTTTTACTCTGTCTTCCTTCAGCAGCAGCAGCTCTCAGAAAAACCAACCATGGCCAGAGTCAGTTGTAAGGCAGAGTGGGCTGCCAAGCTCGCCACCAAAGTCAGGTGTCACTCTGTTCAAGAGCTGTCTCCACTGCGTTAGGCAATGACAGTCTGAACAGAGGACATTCTTGGCACGCCTGCCCGAGGACTGTGGCGTGTCCCACTGGCCACGAGCCAGAGGCTCATAATCCACTCTCTGTTGATGAGTGGAATGCTTTTATGAGACATTGACCAGGGTCTGAGGCATCATCAGTAACCGCAGAACAGAGTGAATCGAGCTGACTCCCGGGGACCTAGAAGCCAGCCCTGGCCTCTGGACCCCTCCTGCTAACCTGAAGACATGCACCACCCCAGGCCCTCTTTAACTGCTGGGGTGAGTCGGCTTGTGTTCACGGCCTTGTCCATGTGAGCGTCTCCTGCCCTGGAATGAGGGCCCGTGCAGGCTGCTTCCGTTTTAAGCGCTGATTTTGTTCTCCTCTGTTTACACTGGAACTTCTCCTGTGGCATTTAAAGCCTCCAAATATGTAGTTTTATGTAAACTGACTAAACTGGCTAACAATTGTTTAATGACTGCCTAAAATAACCAAAGTGAAAAAGAGCAAACCCCATTACATTCTGGAAAAGTATTCTGGAGAAGATCTTGAACTCTTCCTTCGCAATCGCAGGATATTTAAAGAAATGATATTTAAAGCAACATCTTATCTTCATTATTCTGAGCCATGTATTTTTAAATTAAAAAAAAATTCAAATTTAGAGACTACAAACTTACATATCATCAGATGACATGCAGTTCTCTAAATGCTGAATGTCAAGCTACAAGTTTAAACGGGAAGCACACTTCAGTTCTGAAATGAACCATCTTCTGACCAACTCAAGATCAGCCATCACTGTAAAGTCGAGCCATATCATGAAATCTATGCTGTGTTCCCCTGCCTACCATGAAAGCATAATTAAAGGAATGTTTGTTTCCTAAAACATAAACTTCAGTATAGAATGGTGAAAGGTCTGTGAAGATGAAGTCAAATCTGGATATGGCCTCAGAGTCCTCTTTCAAGTGCAAATCTCCTGATGACAAAGATTACAACCTATCTCAGCCATATTCCCCATGCCTTGCTATGGGCTGTTCTCCTGGAGCCTCACTATGGGCTCCTGTCTCCAAATGAACAATTTCATCTAAGGAGGAAACTGCAGAGAGAAACCCACCACCTTCAAGCCTTTTGTTGGGGGCCCTTGGGGTACAATCCAGAAACACAGAGGGTGTCTGAGAATTACACAGGATTGAACTCTCAGCCGTAAATATGTCCAGAATCATCGAGGAGTTCCTTCCAGAGGACAGAGTGAAGGAAAAACCATCCCTAACAATCTAGTGATGGCCTACAGTTCTTTACAACTTTGCGTTTCTATCTCAGTTAAACTGAGAAGCTTTTGTTCACCTGGCTTCCCGCATCCCAGGGACCCAGAGCTGCTCAAGGCCCTCAGTAGCTAGACTTCCTCATCACTAATCAGCCATCATAACTAGAAAGACTCGCATGTGTGCTGAGCAAGGTGGCAGAGAGACGACCGTCAAAAGATGACTGAGAGTTCATGAACAGATGAATGGATAAAGAAGTGGTACACGGTTATACCTACAATGGAGAACCAGCAAGGGCCTGCTATATAGCACAGGGAACTCTGCTCAATGCTATGTGGGGGCCTGGATGGGAAGGGAGTTTGGGGGGAGGGTGGATACATGTACAGGTATGGCTGAGTCCCTCTGCCGTGCACCTGAAACCATCACAGCATAGCTGGCTGCACTCATCGCCCCACAGCAGGTTGACCTTAACTATCTAGGGAGGGCCCCTGCTGTTCTCATGGTGCAGTGTCCCTGTGCGTTCTCTGCTCTGCCACCAGATGCTCTCTCAAAACCAGATCTAAGGATGCCGTACCCTGCTTACCACCCTACAAAAGTTTTCCATTGCCCTCGGGGCAAACTCCTTAACTGGCTTTAAGACCTTTTATGATACATCCTCATCTTTTCTCTCCTGCTCAACTCTCATTCACGGGTAACGTTCAGTTTCTGGAACACACTATGCTCCCTGAGTTTCCCCATCTCTCCACTTCCCTCAAACGCACATCCCCCTGGCTCCCACCACTGCCACCTTCCCCAGTCCTTGGCCTGGATACATTCTATCAAGATCTATCATAAGGTTTCAATAAGACATTGCCTCTTTCAGGATATCTTCCATGACATTCCCCCTCCCCCACCAAGTCTCCCACACTTAATCCAGGGGGGTCACTCAGATGGGTGAGATCTCAGGAGCAGATAGAGAAAAATGGCAGGGCGGTGGCTGGCTGGTTGGGTCTTCTCTTATTGAACGAGTAGCTGAAGGGAATATCCTTGAGGGGTTTGAAGCTACTCCTACACCATCATATTCTTGGACCCTATGTATCTGGAAAAACCCATGTGACTGTCTTTTTTATTACACAGATCGTCGTGCCTCTGGGTCATGGGAACAAAGCTAGCGTGAGAGTCCCTTTCTGATTAGCATTTGTTGAGAGTCTGCTATTCTAAAAAGTGCAGAGGATACTAATGTGAGTTAAACATCCTGGGGCCTCATGGAGCCCTAATAATGAAGGGGCTCAGGGGCCAAGAAGATCATCCAAAGGCTTCTCTGTGATGCTACCACAAATCTGTTGCTCATCTGAGCTTTACTGGAGCCTTAACACAGACACACAGTTAAATTGGTCTTCAACCAGGGTCTCTGAGCAGAACTATTACCAGCATGTACAGTGGCTTTGTTTCAATCAGCAAAGTTGACCTCCTCCAGAGAGACTCATTAGAAAGAAGCAACCCTTCCTGTAGACCAGCCAGAGAGACAGGTCACTTTCAAGCCCCACTTGGGGGAGCTTAGCAGGCCCTCCTCTTGCAGAGGAGCCAACAAGCATGACCAGCACAATCACATCGAGTTGAGACCTGTCTCTGACCCACATCCCTTTTTCTATTTTTTTAAAAATTAAAGAAAAAATTTACTGGAGTATATAGTTGATTTACCATGTTATGTTAGTTTCAGGTGTACAGCAAAGTGAATCAGCTATATGTATCCATGTATCCACTCTTTTCAGATTCTTATCCTTTATAGGTCATTTTAGAGTATTGGGCTTTCCTTGTGGCTCAGCTGGTAATGAATCTGCCTGCAATGCAGGAGAACTGGGTTCAGTCTCTGGGTTGGGAAGATCCCCTGGAGAAGGGAAAGGCTACCCACTCCAGTGTTCTGGCCTGGATAATTTCATGGACTGTATGGTGCATGGGGTTGCAAAGAATTGGACATGACTGAGTGACTTTCACAATTCACACAGAGAACTGAGTAGGGTTCCCTGACTATACAGTAGGTCTTTATTAGTTATCTATTTTATATATAGTAGTGTGTATATGTCAATCTCAATCTCTCAATGTATCCCTCACCACCCCCCCCAATCCCTTTTTCATCTGTGACCAGTGACCCACAATCCCACATAAAGAGGACTATGTGTGGTGCTCAAGGTTTCCAACTTACAGTCAGAAGGAAAGAAGGACCTGGAGAGTTAGTCTTCCCACCACCAGCGGATGAAGTGTCATCGACTCCTATAAGAAACCACCTCCCATTATAGAACTGTTAAAAATGGAGACTTGGACTCCACACAAAAGCTGCAACTGATTCTATCTCTTTTCATTTGTTTAGTTTGCATTAGGGATGTATTCCACCCCTGTTGAACAAATGCCAATCCTTGGAGTTAAACCAATGAGATAAAAATCATTATCTCCATCCTCAGGGCCAAGTGTCCTTTCTTTGTTTGCATAAGACACGAGAAAACTTGACCACTGATGCTTATTTCATCTTCGTAGAGCCTGCTTCCTTTCCCACCACATCTTTCCAACAGTGTTGAACTAAAGTTATACCACTAAAAAAATATAATAAACCTAATAAAGCTACTCAACTCGGTCTCAGAGTCTGCCTCTCAGAGAACCCAATGTGTGACATGGACTGTGGTCCCATTTCATCAACTCATCAGCTGGGAAAAGAACACAACCCTATAGAATAAGGTCGTAGGTTCAAAACCCATGTGACTCATTCATTTCATAGTAAAAGAAAGCCTTATTCAAGGAACATAGAACAAACACTTTCCACGGAATAATGGCTCCCCTCAAACCATCTTCTCCTGAAGGGAGATCCATATCTCTTGTAGGCATGGATCAGGATTATCATCTTCACAGTCACAGGAAAGCAAAGTGGCAGAGAATTACACACATATAAAAATGTAATTCTTTTAAGAACTAAGTGGGAGGGAAGAAGAAACCCTAGGAAGAGAGAAATATTTAAAAGGTGATATCAATCAAAGAATATTTCCACAAGTGCCAACAATCACGTTCAGCTCTTTGCAGCCCAGTGGACTGTAGCCTGCCAGGATCTTCTGTCCATGGAATTCTCCAGACAAGAATACTGGAGTGGACAGTCATCCTTCATATCCCATACCCCAATCCACAATATCACCTTCACCAAAGGGGATGTTTCAGCTTGTCCAACTGTTTTGACCTAAAGAATGTCCATATCTTGGATGTATTTGTATGGTGGAAGGGGAGAAGCTGATTTCCTCCCTTTTAGGTTGACAAGCTCCGCTAGACCAACAAACATACTTTTCTTGGAGAGCTGCGATCATCTCTGACTTGATGCAAGCACATTTGCCTTTCCCTGTCTTAGGTTCCAAACATTTGAATACCAATATTCAAGTTGTCCCAGAGCTCCCCTAGTTATAGGATTCTATAGCCCTTAAATATTATCAAAAATTGGAAATTTTGAAATTGAAAACATTTTTCATAAAATTTAACTTAAATCATTTTATGGCAAATCATATAATCTCCCCAAATTACAATAATTACTACTTGATTGTTAAAGATATCTTGTTAAAGATCACACCCTCAGAAAGAGTAAGTTTCCAGTTGAGTGGCAGGTACACCCATCATGATGTAGAAGGAAATATGCAGAGGATCTGAGTTCCCAGGGCTGCCTTTCCCAGTCTCTCCTATCAGAGTCTGAAGTCACCACCAGCTTGTTTGCAGCATGTGTTTGAGGTCATCAGCCAAGTGCTGAGGTTCAACAGAATGTGCCCACAGGTCTTCCATAAACACTTGTCAAATGGATTGTGTAAAAAATATGGTATCAAAATGACCCAGATAAAGGAAAACCAACAGATGTTTTCTTTGCTTGGTAGGTAGGCTAGAATTTAAAAGAATGATAATATCCAATGTTGATGAAGATGTGATAGAAAATGTGGGGGCAGTGTATCTACTGTTCTGGGAGAATAAATTGGCAATAAAATATGAGCTTTAAAAATATTTGTACTCATATGCTAAGCAATTCAACTACCAGAAATCTCCAGGCAATAATCTGATACCAATGTTCACCATTGTTCTTCTTGTAATAATGTAATAATGGGGAAAAAATAAAGACAACCCCAAATGTTTTATAATAAAAATTGCTTCAACTACAGCACTATTAGAAATTCAAATACTATATAGCCACTGCAAACCCTAATAGAACATCTTGCTAAGCGAAATGGAAAACGTACCCAATAGTCAAGTTAATGGAGGAAAATAAGTGATAGGATTATGCAAATAATATGAAATGATTTTGTTTAAAAATACACCCATACTCTCAAATATGTGCATCCAAAAAGGATATAAAAATGCAGCATCGTAGGAGATAGGCAATTATGTTTACCTCCTTGTTTTTTTTTAAATTCCTCTTCAATTAATAAGAAATATTGGTTAAATAATTTCCCTTTTAATGGACTATTTGTAAGCATTAAGTTCTCTTTCAAAATAAAGCCCTCAACGTCACAACTAAAACTATGAAACTAGGCATTCTGAAAATATCAGAATGTTATCATAACAGGAAAGTCCAAGATTTTCAAGATGCAGATACTTTGAAAGAACTGTTGTTGTTTTTTTTCTACTCGACAGTCCTCTAAAGTTTATTTCTTAACTCTTCCCAGAACTCAGAACTACTGGTCTGCATTCAAGTTTTATAATACAAAACTTACACACACACCAGAAAAAAAAACCATATCTTAATAGTGGGTATCTTATTACATATTCGGAGAAGGCAATGGCACCCCCCTCTAGTACTCTTGCCTGGAAAATCCCATGGATGGAGGAGCCTGGTAGGCTGCAGTCCATGGGGTCGCCAAGAGTCGGACACGACTGAGTGACTTCACTTTCACTTTTCACTTTCATGCACTGGAGAAGGAAATGGCACCCCACTCCAGTGTTCTTGCCTGGAGAATCTCAGGGATGGTGGAGCCTGGTAGGCTGCTGTCTATGGGGTTGCCCAGAGTTGGACATGACTGAAGCGACTTAGCAGCATTACATATTAGCTTTCTTTTCTATACTAACTATATATTATTTAAAAAATTTTAATTTTATACTATAGTTGCTTTACAATGTTGTGTAAGTTGCAGGTGTCCAGCAAAATGATTCATTTATACATATATCTACTCCTTTTCACATTCTTTTCCTTTGTAGGTTATCACAAAATACAGAGTTCCCTGTGCTATACACACAGTATGTCCTTGTTGACTATCCATTTTATATATAATTGTGTGTATATGTTAACCCCAACCTCTGTAAATTATTTTTATAATTTAAAAAAAACTATTTTCATTTAAAATATTCTTTTCAGGGACTTCCAAAGTGGTCCAGTGGTTGGGACTCCATGCTTCCACTGTTGGGGGGGTACAGGTTTAGTCCCTGGTCAGGAAACTAAGGTCCCATATGCCACATGGTATGGCCAAAAAAAAATTTAAGATTAATCAAATATCCTTTTCATATGTTATAGGCAGATATCTTTTACTTTTTAGTAAAAGCTGAAATTAGGTATCTTTTTATTTTCCTATAGTTCCCAAATTTCCCAAATTAAGTGTATGTTACTTTTATAATAAAAAAATTTGATTAGAAATATACAAAGAAAATGGCCCTAAGTTTCAAAGCTGATTGAAAATGTGAAGCTTTGGAAAGAAAACTTTAAACAGCAATTGGAACACTGAGGGGTGTGTTTGTTGTTGTTTTAGCTAATGAAAACCTCAGACTGAGTACAGTATGCAAATGTCACTAGACAAGGTCTGTCTACCTGCGAGGAAGGGTCACTATCCAAACATGATAAGGACAGTCCAGGAAACTCACACTACCCCCAGCCCCTGGCATCGTTCACCACCACCACTGGGATAAGCCCTTCATTTAATGACTCTGCAATCACATCTTGATTTTCCTAAAAAGGCAGAAACATTTTAAAAGCCAGAGATTAGGCATTTTTGCATCCTTAGCAAAAGCATTGTTCAGTCTTTATAAAGTCATTGGACTTCGAGCATGCTGAATCAAAACAGTCTTAAAAGTTGATGCACATCATTAAGTTACTGAATGTACTAGAGGAAAAGCTTTAAACAAAGATAATTCATTTTATTAGATGAAAAACCATCCCCTGAGGGCTATTTTGCCCATATTGTATAACTCAATAGCTCCTCTAAAATTTCCCCTAACACTCTTTTTTTAAAAAAAGGGAAAAAAAAAAAAAAAAGAACCCTTTATGTGCTAAGTTATGGACCATCTTCCTAAAAAGAATCCCTGCTTTTCCTTATTAAAGTAACCCTGTCATGTGATCTACCTCTCATTTTTGGCTATTCAAACCAAGGATCAGAAAGTTGACACATAACAGGATATTTCAGTTATCTTTATAAAATTGAATGTACACCCTAAATTACAAAAATGTCCAAGCAAATCAACTGGATGGTCTTTTTCAGATGAACTTACTTTCATGTGCTATCATTTACTGGGTATTTATAATGATTATTGTTGTTGCTATTTTAGTTACTAAGACACATCTGACTCTTTGGGACCCCGTGGACTGTCGACTCCCCGGTCCATGGCAAGAACATTGGAGCGGGTTGTCATTTCCTCCTCCAGGGGATATTTCTGACCCACGGATCGAGCCTATGTCTCCAGCATTGGCAGGTGGATTCTTTGTCACTGAGCCCCCAGGGAAGCCTCATAAAGATCAGAACAGGCGTTTTCCAGAATGCGATGGCAGCAAGTGCTGGAGAACTTCCTATTACTCATATGTAACTGATGCTCTAGCTGCTTCTGCCACTGCAAGTTTTTCCTCACAATTCTCCCTGGCTCCTGGTATCCATGATCCCTGGTCCTCCTCCAAAGCCCTATTCACTTCTGCCCATTCCACCCCTTCTGCTGCCTCTCAGTTTGTGTCCCTTCTTCAAAGAAGCCTTCCATGACCACCCAGCTTGACTGACTGCCTCTCCTCTCCTCTTATGGCTCACAGCAACCTGTGCCCTTCTTTCCCAGCACTTCTCACAGTTTGTTGATTAATTGCCACCTTGTCCCCACCTGAGGCAGGAAGTTCCTCGGAAGTCAGGACAGTGTACCCGACTATCCACTAAGTCCCCAGTGCAGAGCACAGGGACAGCTATATAGATACTACTCCATTCATTTTCGGAATGATTTTGATTGAATGAACTTCATCCCCAAGGGAAATCCCATGTTGTAGATGTACCTTCAATCAGATACTTCTGTGTCTCTGTTGAGAGGCTCACTCAAAGAGGTGTTTCTAGAACACCTCTCATGTACCACTATGGATCACCTGACTCCAGTTTATGCTTTTTAAAACCACTTATCACCCCTGACACACAGTGATCTGTTTACTGTCTGTGCTGGAGAAGACTCTTGGGAGTCCCTTGAAATGCAAAGAGATCAAATCAGTCAACCCTAAAGGAAATCAACCCTGAATATTCATTGGAAGGACTGTTGCTGAAGCTCTAATACTTTGGCCACCTGGTACAAAGAGTGGACTCACTGAAAAAGACCCTGATGCTGGGAAAGACTGAAGGCAAAAAGAGAAGAGGACAGCAGAGGATGAGAGGGTTAGACAGCATCACTGACTCAATGGACGTGAATTTGGGCAAACTCCGGGAGACACTAGTGGACAGAGGAGCCTCCTGTACTGCTGTCCATGGGATCACAGAGTCAGACATGACTTAGCAACTGAACACCACCACCAGTCTGTCAGTACCACGGGAATCTGTTTTTCTCTCATTGCTGTCTGCTGTGTCCTGAGCACCAAGAAGAGTGTCTAGAGTGTGGTAGGCACTGAATACAGATTTGCTGAATGAATGAATGAGCTGAGTACGCAAGGAAAGATGTACCCATCAGGGTACCACTCACACATCCTCATTTCTGCTTTCTGATCATCTCTGCCCATCTGTTGCCAGCCTTCCGTCAAGGTAAAAGATGTATTTCTACTTTCCTTTCTGTTTTCCAAATGCAAGCTACTCTGACATCAGTACTATTTCAGTTAGTATATAAAAACAAGTACCCTGCTAGAAACTGTGTCCAAAACAGCCCAAGATGCCAGAACAAATTCATTCCTTTCAACATTTCCAAGGCAACAGCAAACCCAAGATGACCTTCTGGGTACCTTTTGCCAAAATGCACTATAGCCCAGCTCAAATCAACACTCACCACAAGCAGCTGAGCTCACCATATACATGTAATTTAAATAACATGTTTCCCATCTGCAAGTACTTTGTATACAATTTAAGGGAACTGGTTTGATGAATAAAGTTTAAGTTGAACAAAATCAAGCTACCCAGGGACTCTCTTAAAGTTAGTTGGCTGTAACCTTGAAAAGGGTGACTTCTTAAGAGCATGTCAATGAAATCTCCATTTTTTTAAAAAATTCCACTTGAGGACCATTCCACAAACTACATCAACGGTACTCCTCAGAACTGTCAAAGTCATCAGAAACAAGGTCAAGTCTAAGAAACTGTTGCAGCGACGATGCGCCTAAGGCAAGATAACGACTGAACAGAATGTAGCGTTCTGGATGGGATCCTGGAAGAGAAAGAGAACACTGAGGGAATCCGAATAAAAGATGGACTCTAGTTGGTGATGATGTATCCGTACTGGTTCACTAATATGGTAGTGAACATATCACACTGACCTAAAATCTCAGTGGGGTTTCCCAGGTAGCACCAGTGGTAAAGAACCCACCTGCCAATGCAGGTTAGAAGTAAGAGATGCAGTTTCGATCCCCGAGTTGGCAAGATCCCCTGCAGGAGGGCATGGCAATCCACTCCACTCTTCTTGCCTAGAGAATTCCATGGACAGAGGAGCCTGGCAGGCTATAGTCCATGGGGTCAAACAGAGTTGGACACAACTGAAGCGACTTAGCTCGCAAGATCTGAGTACACAGGTGATGTGGTGGTGGTCACGTAAGGACTCTGCGTACCGTATTCACAGCAATTCTGTAAATCTAAAACTATCTTAAAACAAAAAGTGAACAAAAGCTTTTAGTTTCCTTCAGTGTTGTGAACTTAGGTGCTTAATTCTTCCCCAAACCCTGAAGCCTCAGCATTGAAATCTAGGTTTACCATCATTTCAAGAAACTCACCTTTCTCCTGCAGTTTTCAACAGAATGCAATTAACCTCAACACCTATAAACTGAACACCTGCCTCAGGCCTGGCACTGGGATAGGTTGAAAGTGACAATTAAGATGGTTAAAATAAAATCCATGCTTTCCTCAAAAATGAGTGCAACACCCAATAACTAACCCCAAGGAAGCATGCTCTGTGTAATAACAGCTAACATTGGCTGAGCACCATTTCAAGCCTTTTTCATGGATGAGCTCTCTTCGGTGTCTTGACAGCCCTATGAAGTAGGTACTGTAACTATATCAGCCCACAGAGCAGCACTTAGTGCCCTAGAGGCGTTAAGTAACTCTCCCCAGGGTGCAGACCTAGTGAATGACAGAGCAAGTCTTTAATGTGGGGAGTTTGGAAAGGTATCTGAACTCCTAATCACTGTACCACACAGCCTTCTAGAGGCAACTAGAGGGTCATGTCTAGGAAAATCCCCTACATGTGGAAAGTTTCCACTGATGGGATAGCATTTCAAGTGAAATTTTTTTTGAAGTGTAGTTGACTTACAATGTTGTATTGATTTCTGCTGTAAAGCAAAGTGACTCATATATATATATTCTTTTTACATATATATACATTCTTTTTCTTATTCTTTTCCACTATGATTCATTCCAGGATATTGAATATAGTTCCCTGTGCTATACAGTAGGACCTTGTTGTTTATCCATCCTAAATGTAATAGTTTGCATCTGCTAACCAAAACTCCCAGGCCAACCCTCCACCCCAACCCTTGGCAATCACACATCCGTTCTCTATGTCTGTGAGCCTGTTTCTGTTTTGTAGACAGGCTTATTTGGTAATATTTTAGATTCTGCATATAAGTTATATCATATGGTATTTGTTTTTCTCTGTCTGAAAGACAAATACCATATATCCAATATATTATTAGCATGATAATCTCTAATTGCATCTCTAATTGCTGCCATAAATGGCATTATTTTGTTCTTTGTATGACTGAGCAGCTTTCCATGACATATATGCACTACATCTTCTTTATCCATTCATCTGTCAGTGGACCCTTGGATTTTTTCCATATCTTTATTCCGTAAATAGTGCTGCTATGAACAGAGGAGTCAAGTGGACTTTAAATGTCCAGTAGGATTTCCTTAAATGCTTAGAAGGACAGGATACAGAGAGGGGACAGGAAAGCCTGCTGGTGGCTGCTTGCTCGGCTGCCAGCCAGGGAACCAGGACTTGATGCAGGCAGGGCCCGGAACACTTTACAGAGAACCTCTCACCAAGCCCTTACAACTCCGTGGTGTGTGCAGAGGTGCTGGTATCTACAGTTTACAGAGGAGAGAAGAGACACTCAAAAATTCTCTCCACCATCAGATAACATTTTGCTGGATTCAAACACAGGTCTGTCCAGACATACAGACTCTCAACCACCTTGCTCCCCTGTCTCTTATTAGTGAAAAAAAGCAAACGACACTGTAATTCTGTTTGTGCACTGTTTTCTCAACTCCTATATACATGTGTTACAATCATGTCTTTGAACGTATGTGAGTAAGAGATAAGACAAAGGGATTTGGACAGAAAGATTCCAAGATATCAGTAATGGTTACAACTCTAAGTGGAGGGAATGATGAATAATTTTTTATTTTCCTCCTGAAACCTTTTTAGACTTCTCTCACATTTTCTATTATGAGGGTGTGTTACATGGATGCTAGGAAAAAAGCAATATAGCAAATTATGACAGTGTTTGGAAAGTTTGTTTCCAAAGTTTGGAAAGTGTGCTACAAAATATTATCTGATTCTTTCTGTAATAGCATTTTTTATATCTTGGCCCATTTATTTTTATTTTACTTTTTGGCTATGTGGCAAGTGGGATCTTTGTTCCCTGTGAAAGTCACTCAGTCATGTCTGACCCTGTGTGACCCATGGACTATACAGTCCATAGAATTCTCCAGGCCAGAATACTGGAGTGGGTAGCCTTTCCCTTCTCCAGGGGGTCTTCCCAACCCAGGAGTCGAACCCAGGTCTCCCGCATTGCAGGCAGATTCTTTACCAGCTGAGCCACCAGAGAAGCCCAAGAATACTAAAATGGGTAGCCCATTCTTTCTCCAGCAGATCCTCCCGACCTAGGAATTGAACCAGGGTCTCCTGCATTGCAGGTGTACTCGTTACCAACTGAGCTATCAGGGAAGCCCTGACCAGGGATTGAATCTGCGCCCCTGCAGTTGAAGTGCAGAGTCTTAACCACTGGACAGGTGGGGAAATCTGACTCTTGACTTCTTAATATGTCTACCTATTCTACCTGAGTTTCAAAACCAGTAAACAAGCACTCTGGACCAAGTGGGTCAAAGAGAAGGCAGCCCATGGTCTACTCAGAGTAAGCTGCTCCCCCAGTCACCCAGTGGACCTCTACTAGCTTCCTACTATCTGCCACTCGCCCATAGATATATTCTGTGATACTAAAATCAGCCTGTAAATTGGTGTAATCACTATGAGAACAGTATGGAGGTTCCTTAAAAAACTAAAAATAGAGCTACCATATGATCCAACAATCTTACTCCTAGGCATATATCCAGAAAAGATGCAAACTCGAATTCAAAAAGATAATTGCACCCTAATGTTCATAGCAGCACTATTCACAATAGCCAAGACATGGAAACAACCTGAATATCCATCAACAGATGAACAGATAAAGAAGATGTGGTGATATATACAATGGAGTATTCCTCAGCCATAAAAAACAATGAAATAATGCCATTTGCAGCAACATGGATGGACCTAGAGATTATCATACTAAATGAAGTCAGAGAAAGACAGATATATAGTATCATTTATATGGGGAATCTAAAAAAATGACACAAATGAATTTACTTAGCAAATAGACTCAAACTTATGTTTATCAAAGGGAAAAGTGGGGAGGGAAAAATTGGAAATTTGAGATTAACAGATATACACTACTATAAATAAACAAGGACCTACTATATAGCACAGGGAAGTACATTCGGTATCTTATAATAAAATATAAGGAAAAAGAATCTGAAAAAGAACATATCTGAATCCTATTGCTATACACCTGAAACTAACACCATTGTAAATTAACTATACTTAAATTTTAAAAAAGGGAAAAAATAAAATCAGCCTGTATGAAAAAAGGCAAGCAGGGTGCTGTAAGAATGCCCACAGGGGTCGCTAAGTTTTCTTAGGATTCACTTCGCTGCTCTTAAAGTTAACCTCACATTTCAAAACTCTGACTAGTGGCCTTATGACGAAAGAGCGTTGAAAATCAGTTATTTTCTCTAAAGCCTAAAACTTAGCTGAGTGTAAGTACTGTCAGCAAAATTACCCAGTGCCACAAAGGGAAAAAGGTTTAAAACCAAAGTTCTGGGCTTATATATACTCACTATTAGGATTATGTTTACTGACGGTGAGAACCTCTTACAGTCTCTTATAGGAGGGAAGCTTTGTGGGAGACAGGAGGAGATTGAGATGAGGTCAAACCTGGTGCTTAGTAAGATGGAGAATTTAAAGGACAAGATGACCCTGGGATGCCAGGCACCGAGGCAGAAGAAAAGGGAAATGGACCCCAAAGATACATTTGGTCTCTCTTTTCAACTTGGCTAAAACCCTTAATTTGGATTCTTAAGGGAAAGATTGCCTTGGCTCCATTTTCTTTTATTTCTCTCAGTTTTCAGGATTTGATTAGCACCTACTCTGTGCCAGACTTTACTTATAGTTTATATTACCCTTGCCCCTCATAACTGCCCTGTGAGGGGTCGATATACTTTTCCCATTTTGCAGAAGGCAAAGTGGAGATTGGGGAGGGGTGACCTTTACAACATCACCAGCTTTGGGACTGTAGGACCCAAGATGAAAGGCCAGTCTTATCTGGCCTGTGTTCTTTCCATGACATCACCCTGCCTGCCCTGGCATCATTCTGGGCAATCACTGGCCTCAGTGAAAACATCCAGGCCTCTGGTAATGAGAGGGAATTTGTGGTACTGTCCACCTCCAAAAGGAACAAATGACCATCTAGGGCCACTGACAGCAGTCCTGTTATCAGGGATGATGCCTCTGTCACTCATGGATGACTCTTATCCCTGTGGAGACTCTGCCTCATGCCTTGTCTACACCACCTGCGGTTTCAGTGAAGCTGGAGTAATGTGTCTTGTCACTCCATCCCCGTTACATTTCTGTGTTGGCAAAATGTACTATCACTCTTCTCCCTGCAGAATGAAGAAGGCAAATGAGGCTACTAGGTTTCCCAACTACAGTCTTATATGGCCTCGGAGCTCTCCCTTGCATAAATACACACTGATACGCTAACTCAGAAGCCAAGAAAAGACACTATAAATAGCCCTGATTCCAGCCAGTAGAGGAAGCCGACCCTGTAGTCATGCCAACTTGTACATACAAGCATAGGGATGGAATCTTCAGGATGCATCTTTTCTTAGAGCCTCATCTCTACCCAAGGAGTATACCATAGAGAGCATCATTTGCCAATGATGAGCCAAAGGTGGGTGTGTGTGTGATTTTTTTTTAAAGACCCCTGGAGGGGAAATGTAGCTTGGATGACTCATATGAATGCAAAGAGTTTTTAAAGTCCTTCTTTCCTGGTAAAGTACCTCTTAAACACAAGCACACACATGTTTATTAATAAGCAAAAGAAAATAACCAATAGCCAAGAAGCCATCAGGCAAACATGTAAGGCCCAAACTCAAACATAAATGGTTCAGCTCAAGTCCTTGGGAGAAACTGAGTTCTGTCTTTAAAAATTCACTGATAGGAGTTTCACTTTGTTCAAAGATGTAAAATCATTTGAAAGAAAGGAAGTAAATATGCAAGGCTCATTATGGGATGTTCTGATATCAAAAAGATATATCTGAGCCCAAACATCAAGGTTTCATTCAGCAGGAGTGAGCACTCATGTTAGAGACTAAGTGGAAAAAGGAGGTGGCAGTGTAGGGAAAGGACTGTGAAAAGAAAGACGGGTGATGCCAGTTCACTCTGGACACGCTGACCCGATCACCCCGCTGTGACCCAGAGGCACAGAGGACACTCCTTAATGGTTGTCGGATAAATATCAATTTTCCACAACAATTTACAAGATAGCAAAGGCTACCGTCCAAGCTCTTTACAAGCTTTCTCTCTCCAGACCTCACAATGCTATCATGTTTTCTGACATTCTGCTAAAAGGAGGTGAAGTGAAAAATTAAAGTCCCTGGTAATTTATTTCCTGGTAATTACATTGCAATGGAAATGTTGGCAGTTATTCAATCAGTAGGAACCCATTTGAAAGTAAAGCCTAGAAATCAACGATTTGTTTCCTGCATGTCTCTCTAGAACACAGAAATGCCAGAAGGTCACTGTCTCTCTCTCTCTATAGAGCGAAGAGTCTGATGCTACTCTGTAATTTGGTCACTCCCTCACCTCCTTCCCCACAGGGTTTGGTCCTTGAAACACCCAAGCAGTCCCCCAGGGATCCATTACCAGCCCTACTCAGCACCACTTCCCTGTGGCTCAAAGGTTCTCAGAGTTTCAAATAGACTTGCTAAGCTAATGGTGGCTCCTTCTAAGTCTCCATCCCCATGGCAACACCGAGGCCAGTCCTTACCAACTTCAGAAGCAGAAGGCAATACAAGCAGAAAGGCTGATTCAGATTTCTCATCTGAATTTCTGCTAGCCTTCCACCTAAAGGATCTATGCACTCTCACCCCCAATATTCTCACCTTCAGCCCAAGTTGTTTCTATCAGTCATGGTAAATGAAACAATAAAAGGGGAAAGATCCCTCCACCCCCATCAATATCTTTTTGGGGACCTTATCTTACCCTGATGAAATAAAAATAAAGTGCATTGAAAAAGAAGAGATTCTGTTGGTCAATCAGATCCTTGAGAACGTAACCTCTGTCTGATTAATTCCTCTGATTTTCAGTGTCTGGCATGTATTTAAATGATGATAAGCAGGCACTAAAAAGATATTTAATAAAAGTTTCCTGAATAAGAATAAATCTCAGAAGTTTCATTATCATTTAAGCTTTTAAAAAAGACTAATAAGGTATGTTTAATGCTTAAAGAACCATGGGAAATGATTTAAAAATCACTTCCTAGTGATTCCTTCATCAGTGTTTGAAATAGTGCCCAATGCAGAGTAGGCCCTCAATAAATGTATCCAGACTTTGTGACAAAGATCAAGACCTCAATCCCTAGAAAACACACACAGCATCCCCACAATACCCCAATTCAACTCTGCATCCTCAGTAAGAAACACTAAACAATGGAGAGGGACGAGGATGAGCATGTGTCCCCTGGGAATCTGAGATGAGGGATGGGGTATTACATCTTACCATCACTCAGGTATCTTCTGTCCTCCCAGGATGATTACCCTGCTCTGTTAGATGGCATTTAGCTCCAAACACACACACAACATGCCTCCAAAGTACAAGCCTGCTACTTTCTGAATACCAGATGGATTCAATGCTGTACTGAATTGTATATCTTGCGTTAACCAAAAAGTTCATTTGGTTTTCTTCATATGGAAAAACCCAAATGAACTTTTTGGGCCAACACAATACATTCTGTGTTTTAGAGGGGATTTGTAGAACTCTAAAGGGTTTCACGGGAAATAGATGGGGAAAGAGTGGAAACAGCGTCAGACTTTATTTTTTTGGGCTCCAAAATCACTACAGATGGTGACTGCAGCCATGAAATTAAAAGACGCTTACTCCTTGGAAGAAAAGTTATGACCAACCTAGATAGCATATTCAAAAGCAGAGACATTACTTTGCCAACAAAGGTCTGTCTAGTCAAGGCTATGGTTTTTCCTGTGGTCATGTATGGATGTGAGAGTTGGACTGTGAAGAAAGCTGAGCGCCAAAGAATTGATGCTTTTGAACTGTGGTGTTGGAGAAGACTCTTGAGAGTCCCTTGGACTGCAAGGAGATCCAACCAGTCCATTCTGAAGGAGATCAGCCCTGGGATTTCTTTGGAAGGAATGATGCTAAAGCTGAAACTCCAGTACTTTGGCTACCTCATGAGAAGAGTTGACTCATTGGAAAAGACTCTGATGCTGGGAGGGATTGGGGGCAGGAGGAGAAGGGGACAACAGGAGACGAGATGTTCGATGGCATCACCGACTCGATGGACGTGAGTCTGAGTGAACTCCGGGAGTTGGTGATGGACAGGGAGGCCTGGCGTGCTGCAATTCATGGGGTCGCAAAGAGTCCGACACGACTGAGCGACTGAACTGACTCACTGAACTGACAGGGTACTTCTGCTTCTGTATTGTTTTCTTCACTAAATGTCTTTACAACCTAAATCCCAGGTACAAGGAGACCACAATGTGAGTGAAATGCTTTTCCCTAGTCACTGTCTAAAATGGAGGGTATCTCCCCCACCCACCTCTACACCCTTCTCACTGTCATTGTCATCAAATTCTGGGATTCTTCGTTGTTGTTCAGTCGCTAAGTTGTGTCTGACTCTTTGCAACCCCGTGAACTGCAGCACACCAGACTTCCCTGTCTTCGCTATCTTAGTTTCCTCAAACTCATGTTCGTTGAGTTGGTGATGTCATCCAACCATCTCATCCTCTGTCACCCCTTCTCCTCTTCCCCTCAATCTTTCCCAGCATCAGGGTCTTTTCCAATAAGTTGGCTCTTTGCATCAGGTGGCCAAAGGACTGAAGCTTCAGCATCAGTCCTTCCAATGAATATTCAAGGTTGATTTCCTTTAGGACTGACTGGTTTGATCTCCTTACTGTCCAAGGGACTCGCAAGAGTCTTCTCCAGCACCACAGTTCAAAAGCATCAATTCTTTGGTGCTCAGCCTTCTTTACGGTCCAACTCTCACATCCATACATGAGTACTAGAAAAACCACAGCTTTGACTAGACGGACCTTTGTCAGCAAAGTGATGTCTCTGCTAAGCCCCACTCATCCCCTCCGTGTTTTCTCTTATTTCCCCCTTGCTCTCCCACTCTGTCCCCTGAAACTCTAGGCTGAAGTAGACAGACTGCCCATATCCCTCTCCTGTTAAGCTGAAATGGACCAGGCTTCTCTGAGTTACAGCTACTCCTAGGGGACCCTCTCTACCGCAGCCCTGTCAAATGGAGAAGGTACTTCTTGACCATCTGTCTGCAACCTCTAAATGCGAATTCCTTTATCTGGTGTTCTGTCTGTCTACCATTTCCTTCAACCCACCTTTCTACACTTGCCTGTCATGAATTTTTAGTGTTCCCTGAAGGCCAGGTGAAAGATTCCTCCCTATTCTACAGAAATCAAGCTTCTCCCTCTGCCGTGTCTGCATCTCCCTGGTCACTGCTCCTAGAATGCCCTTCCTTTCCCACCGTCGGTGGATCACATCTAATTTCTTCTGCAATCCTTTTGTGATTCCCTAGTAAGAACATAATCTTCCTCCCCCAAAAGAACACAATCTTCCAATACTCAGCTCCTAAAGCACTTTCTCTATTTCCCTCTTTAAGACACGCCCACTCTCTTCTATTGAACACAGTGTGCATATTTTAGCTCCTCTGGAAATCTGTAAGCTTCCAGGGATCAGAGACCAAATCGAGCAGTGTCCTCTGGTGGGTATCGGGTGGCAGGTCATTGTCACCTCCCCTCACAATCACTGAGGCTTTCTTTTTCCTCACCCTATGCGTATGAAACCAAGTATGAGGACACTCACAATAATTACTCTTAAATAATAAGGTGAGTAAACACTATGTGGTCATGAATCAATGTGCAGTTTTCCTTGGCATACAAGGAATGACTGATGAAGACATAAAAGGTGTCCTCATCTCTAATGTGCTGAATCCAGAACTCAAAGCAGTCTCAATGCTGAAGTGTCTGCTGCAAGGAGAACAGCAAGAACTTGCTCCTCACTCTAGGTTTCTCCTGGAAAAGCACAAAACGTGTTTGTTTTCTACTGGACAACACAGAGTTGAGGGCAGAGCAAGGGCAGATGGTTCTGAATTTAAAATCAAGAAGACTGTAGCTCCCAGTCTCCTGGCAGTGACTCTGTACATGTACTGATGTGTGTGTCTGTGTGTGTGGAGAGATTCCCAAAGGCTTAGCAAACAGAAACCCTAACTTTAACAAAATGACCACTCCTCCTAAAACATCTGGTCCTAAATGTTGATTTGACATTTCAATCATTCTCATTATTTCTTCAAAAGGGAAGGAGGAAGTGGGATAAATTAGGAATTTGGGATTAACATACACACTACTACATACAAAATAGATAACAAACAAGGACTTACTGTATAGTACAGGGAACTCTACTCAATATCTTATGTTGATAATAACCTATAACGGAAGAGACCATAAAAAAGAATATATATATATATATATATAAATAAAACTGAATCACTTTGCAGCACACTTGAAGCTGACACAACATTGTATATCAACTATATTTCATTAAAGTTTTAGAAATTTGGCTAGTGAGCATTTCCCTCCCAATAGGGTCTTATTTTTAAATACTTTTATGTAAATCTACAGAATCTTTGAATTCATAATAGCTTTATTCTGACCCAGTCCTTTGACCTGCATCCAACTTGCTCATTTAATATGCAACCAAGTCAACTGGTAGAAGGTAAGCTATATATACATTCTTTTTTATATTCTCTAGAATACACAGAAGAACTGTACAAAAAAGATCTTCATGACCCAGATAATCATGATGATGTGATCACTAATCTAGAGCCAGACATCCTGGAATGTGAAGTCAAGTGGGCCTTAGAAAGCATCACTACGAACAAAGATAGTGGAGGTGATGGAATTCCAGTTGAGCTCTGTCAAATCCTGAAAGATGATGCTGTGAAAGTGCTGCACTCAATTTAGAAAACTCAGCAGTGGCCACAGGACTGGAAAAGGTCAGTTTTCATTCCAATCCCAAAGAAAGGCAATGCAAAAGAATGCTCAAACTACCGCACAATTGCACTCATCTCACACGCTAGTAAAGTAATGCTCAAAATTCTCCAAGCCAGGCTTCAGCAATACGTGAACCGTGAACTCCCTGATGTTCAAGCTGGTTTTAGAAAAGGCAGANGGACTGTGAAGAAGGCTGAGCGCCAAAGCATTGATGCTTTTGAACTGTGGTGTTGGAGAAGACTCTTGAGAGTCCCTTGGACTGCAAGGAGATCCAACCAGTCCATTCTGAACGAGATCAACCCTGGGATTTCTTTGAAGGAATGATCCTAAAGCTGAAACTCCAGTACTTTGGCCACCTCATGAAAAGAGTTGACTCACTGGAAAAGACTTTGATGCTGGGAGGGATTGGGGGCAGGAGGAGAAGGGGACGACCCAGGATGAGATGGCTGGATGGCATCACGGACTTGACGGCTGTGAGTCTGAGTGAACTCCAGGAGTTGGTGATGGACAGGGAGGCCTGGCGTGCTGTGATTCATGGGGTCGCAAAAAGTCGGACATGACTGAGCAACTGAACTTCCATTTTAGGTCATTATCAATACAAGATACTGAGTGGAGTTCCCTTGTTTGTTATCTATTTTATACATCGTAGTGTGTATATGTCAATCCCAAACTCCTAATTTATCCTTCTTCCTTCCTTCCCCTTTGGTAACCATAAGTTTGTTTTCTACGTTTGTGATTCTACTTCTATTTTGTAATTAAGTTGATTTGTATCATTGTTTTAGATCCCACATGTAAGTGATACCATATATTTGTGTTTCTTTGACTTACTTCACTGAGTATGACAATCTCTAGGTCCATCCATGTTGCTACAAATGTACCAAATAATTGTATGACATCAATGTTCTAACACTCTTCATTTTGACTTCTGTTCCTAAATTTAAGTCTTGAAACAAAAGTTAAAAGTTTCGATTTTTTAAGATGAATTTTTTTTTAACATTTTCATTAGTCCAATGAAACAATCTAAAGCCCACGCTCTATGAGTCTAAATTCTATTTAAATCTGGAGTAATGTTAGAAAGAACAGCTATCTGGTTCATATACTTGAGGAAAACAATAAAGCAAATCTGAAATTAGAAATAAAAGTCTCTCAACCTCCCCATTTTCAAAGGTGCTAAATTTTTATTCTCTAAAATAATGGTCAAATTAAACAAAGGTAAGGTATAGCGACTCCAGTACTCTTGCCTAGAAAATCTCATGGACTGAGGAGCTTGGTAGGCTGCAGTCCATGGGGTCACTACTAGTCGGACACAACTGAGCGACTTCACTTTCACTTTTCACTTTCATGCATTGGAGAAGGAAATGGCAACCCACCCCAGTGTTCTTGCCTGGAGAATCCCAGGGACGGGGGAGCCTGGTGGGCTGCCGTCTATGGGGTCACACAGAGTCGGACACGACTGAAGCGACTTAGGACTAGCAACAGCAGCAAGGTATATTTTCAAAGCAGTTAAAAGATAACTTACAGAACAGAAACTTTATTCAGTGGCTATTATAGAACAATCTCTTTCACTTTCTATAAGTGTCTAACACTAAACTTCTAATCAAACTTAGTATACATTTACTCATTTAATACAGGGTATTTTAGACTAGCAGCTTCAACTTGCTGCTGAAAAACTACCCCCGAGCTTACTATCTGCAAGGATGCTTGTGGTACTTCGTGGAAATGTTAAATCCAAACATTTGAAAGTCTCAGTGAATTGCCAAGCATTTTAAAATCCTACAAAAATGTAACAAGACACAGCCCAACCACGAGATACAAACATCTGAATATCAACAAAACACCATGTTCTTACTTTTTGTGTTAAGAAAACATGTTATATTCGATAATAGGAAGCATCTCTCTCCATATTCAGAAACTTCAGTGACTCATCATCTACCTCTAAACTCAAAGGTAGAAAATGTTAAACCACAAACTTGATTTTTTTAAGGACTCCTAACCCACCTCCCAAAGTGAAAATTAAACCTAAATTTCCTATGGCCTACAGCTCTCAGGAACCTTTCTCAACATATTCTAGAATCTTTCCATTACAAATACATCTCTCACCTGTGGGCATCCTGTAAAGATATATTTGTTGCTGTTGTTGACTGAGTTGTGTCGGACTCTGTGAAACCCCATGGATTACAGCACACCAGGCTTCCTTTCCTTCACTATCTCCCTAAGTTTACTCAAACTCATGTCCGTTGAACAGTGATGCCATCCAACCATCTGTCACTCCCTTCTTCTCCTGCCCTTAATCTTTCCTGGCATCAAGGTCTTTTCCAATGAGTCAGCTCTTCACATCAGATGGCCAAAGGACTAGAGCTTCAGCATCAGTCCTTCCAATGAATATTCAGGGTTGATTTCCTTTAGGATTGACTGGTTTGATCTCCTTGCTGGCCAAGTGACTCTCAAGAGTCTTCTTTAGCACCGAAATTCGAAAGCATCAATTCTTCAGCGCTCAGCCATTTTTATGGTCCAACTTTCACATCTGTACATGACTACTGGAAAAACCATAGCTTTGACTGTACAGACCTTTGTCAGCAAAGTGATGTCTCTGCTTTTTAATATGCTGTCTAGGTTTGTCATAGCTTTCCTTCCAAGGAGCAAGTATCTTTTAATTTCATGGCTACAGTCACCATCACAGTGATTTTGGAGCCCAAGAAAAGAAAATCTGCCCCTGCTTCCACTTTTTCCCCTTCTAAAGATATATACACTGACCTAAAACAAGCCATTGACCTGAATCTGTTATTAGCACCTTTCAAGCCAATATTTATATATTTACCTGGTACCAGGCCAGGTGCTGTTATAAAGCAGAGTATTTGATGAATTATCTTTCCTTCATCTACATCAACATTTTCATTTCTTGAAAAAGCTTAATAAGAGAGGCCTTATAACTTTTCCCATTTGAAGAGAAGCTGAAACTCACAAAGGATAAGTAACTTGCCTGAAGTCAGAGAATTTAAAAGTTTGGAATTGACTTCAGGCAGTCTGATTCCAGAGTCTGTGCTCAAAATGGCTAGGTGATCTTGCTGCTAAGTGACTAATATAAACACACTAGTCTTAGCACTTGTCAATTAAGACAGATATTGCTGAAGGTAAAATAAAACAGGTATCAGCTTTTAGCAGTGAATGCTTGTGACCCTAAGATAAGAATAGAAACTTGACAACCAAGACAGCCTGGCATGGTATGATAGGCATTAGGACACCAGGGTTAAATCCTGCCTTTGGGAACTTTCTTGGTGGTCCAGTGGTTAAGAATTCTCCTTGCAATGCAGGGGACATGAGTTCAATTCCTGGTCAGGGAACTAAGATCTCACATGCTGCAACTAAGACCTGATGCAGCCAAATAAATTTAAAAAAAATTTTTTTTTTTAATCCTGCCTCTGCCCTTTCCTATCTCTGGGACTTTGGGCCAAATTTCTCTGAACTTTTATTGCCATACCTTCAGAAGAGAATGTATAGTTGGAAAGAAATGATGTATGAAAAAGAAAAGAAATGATGTATGAAAACATACATGGGAGAAAAGAAAGTACAACACGAATGGAATCTAAGACATTCAAATGAAGGAAAAAGTGAAATCCAAACGAAGAGAAAAGCATTTTCAATCAGCTAGTCAGACAGAAGGGCTGGCGTTTCACACCTTGAAGAACGTCGGTTATGTAATTCCTGGAGAGAGTAGATCTTTTAACCTTTCCCCTTGCTTGACCCTTCATCTGCTCTGTGCCTCAAGCAAGGCTCTGCCCCTTCATGAGGAAGACAGAGGGAGTGATAAGGACCCATGTAACTGAGATGGCTGCTTTCCTCTGTACATTGGGTGGGGACCAAAGCAATGCTCATACAAGGATTGTGGCTAAGCAAAGTCAACTCTTTCCACTCATAATTGACTTCTGATAAAGATCCTCCCACCCTCCTTCCTTAGTCTGCTCTTCCCCCACTCTAACCATACTATCTGCCCACCCCTGACACACACATTTGAACCAAACTGGTGCACCATAGTACTTCACCCTTGTCTGCAGAGACTGGTCCCAAAGATGGTACATGAACCAAAGCAGGTCAGTTAAGAGTCCTTCTTGGTGATTCTCTGAATTGGAATTACAAAGGGTACACAGGGAGAAACAGCCTTTTATTCTGTTATGAAAGATGGCAGGAAGGGAGCCTAGAGCTTCCAGTTGTTATGTCCCTGCCTACATGATGATATCTTGTCTGTGGGAGGAGAGACTCCAATACTTAAAGAGGGAGACACAGTCCTACCAGCATCTTGTTTCTGATAATATCCACGCCTTTGACAGTTACGAGTGGCAACACATTCTCTTTTGTTTATGCGAGTTGGAGATGGGATAATGACATTCACAACCCCCAAATCCTTACTTCAAATATCTGAAAACAAACACAGTGTTTTTCTCTGGATGGGTGCCAAAGGTACTTTCATGACAAAGCCAGTGCTAACACACATAGTGCTCAACACCTCACAGACTGGCAAATGAAATCTTCCTTTCTACTAAACTAAGATTCAGCAAAAGTTATCATTGCTCTTAAAAAAGCACAATATCAATATATTCATTTCCCCCAATTACTAAGATTCTCAAACATCTCATTAAATGTCTCAAGATGTCTAGTCTTGTGATAAAACCTGACAACACTATATTCAAAGCTAAAAAAAAAAATCATCAAGAACACAACTTGCTGGTTTCTACAACCAGCCAAACTCTCCCTTCTACCTTGAGCCCATCACTGACATTCAAATGTTACTAAGACCATAATAATTCGATTTAGCCAGTCCTCTGATCTCCATAAGGGCTTTTTCAACACACATATAAAACACACACATGCAACACTAAAACATTCAAATTTTATACTGGTAACTGGAGTGGTTTTGCAACAAAGACTAAGATATGATATTTCCAAAACTACAGGGGCGCCACACATGGTCATGAACACATATTCCTAGATAGATAAATGTACATATATGTTCCTAGGGAGCTATATTTTCTGAGATTCACTCATTCCTGATCCACCCCTAGGAATCGAAGAACAGGACTCTTAGGCGCTCACAGGGCAAAAGGCTTCATTTATAAGCAAAACTCTAATAAATATTTTTTAACTACAAAAAAAAAAGGCTTCATTCACCCTCTAAAGTGGACCTCAGTTCTTTCTGCCATCGTTCTACCCCTGTTCACCCTTCCCCCAATAACAGACCTTGTGTATTTCCCCTGCGGAGTCACCAGTTTTCTCCCTCCTGGTCCATGTCGTGCCTTAGATGGAACCGAATTTGCTCCTCCTTCCTTCCCCTCTGAGTGAGCACAGGGCTTGGGTCTGGGCCATCGGTGAATCAGAAACCACAGCCTGAGCTCTTCATCCACGGCTGTACAATCATTCAGTCGGAGTCTAGGACGTGCAAGGAAACGTGAACGTGGAAGGACAGAGATCTCATGCTGCTGGGAACCATCCTGCCAGCACCTCGAGCTGAGGATGATGCACCCATGGGAGAGAGCAGAGCTGAGAGATGCAGAGAGACCAAGTCCCCAAGGACAGAGGCGCCCTTCCTGTCACTGACACCTGGGCATGAAAGTTCAATGAGCCTTCTGCCCCAACCAATCTACTTTCAGCTTAAGCCAGCCTTGTTGTAGGTGCAGCCTCCTGCCACAGAGGATTCTAACGCATGTCTCTTCCAGAAAGAGGGATCTTTCTAAAGATCAGCATAGGGAAATTAGAGGGAAGATGGGAACAAGGGGGAAAAAATGGGTCCATAAACATCAATGAAGAAAGTGAAAGTGCTAGTTGCTCAGTCCTGTCTGACTCTTTGCGACCCCATGGACTGTAGCCCGCCAGGCTTTTTGGAATTCTCCAGGCAAAAATACTAGAGTGGGTGGCCATTGCCCTCTCCAGGTGATCTTCCCAACCCAGGGATCAAAATCAGGTCTGGGCACTGCAGGCAGATCCTTTACCACCCGAGCCAACAGGGAGGCCCTGAGCAGCAGAGACAAACACTGTGGCCTGAGAAGTAAAGTTTTCAATAAAGGAGCCAGTCTTCACCACCTTGTATAAAATAGCCACCTTGTAAAATATAATCATTTGGGCAAAAGTCTAAAATCGATTGAACAAAGTCCTCCAATGAGTTCAATCAGAGAACTTTATTCAGAGGGCAACACTGTCGCCATTCCTCTTACCATGAACCTTTTACATGTTATTTTAAAATATAAACAGGTTTCAGTTCAGTTCAGTCGCTCAGTCATGTCCGACTCTTTGGAACCCCATGAATCGCAGCACGCCAGGCCTCCCTGTCCATCACCAGCTCCCAGAGTTCACTCAGACTCACATCCATCGAATCCGTGATGCCATCCAGCCACCTCATCCTTTGTCATCCCCTTCTTCTCCTGCCCCCAATCCCTCCCAGCATCAGAGTCTTTTCCAGTGAGTCAACTCTTCACATGAGGTGGCCAAAGTATTGGAGTTTCCAAAGAAATCCCAGGGCTGATCTCCTTCAGAATGGACCGGTTAGATCTCCTTGCAGTTCAAGGGACTCTCAAGAGTCTTCTCCTCATGGAATCATGTGCAATCTTTATTTTCTGAATTATTTTTTAGTGAGCATATGTTAATTTTATATTAAAAAACCACCTATTTTTAATCATAAAATGATTAAAATCATAGAATGATACTAGCATGTATTTTCAGCAAGTTTTCAAAAATATTTATTACTTTATATTTNAACCCATGTCACATTTATCAAACAAACAATTTTTTAAAAAAATTACTACCAATAACCCAATATTATCACTCCCAAATTTCTTTGAAGCTCTATGCTATTGTAGTTATTACTGGTATAATACATTCACCATGTACACTTAAGATGGGGATTCTGAATGAACTGAACAGAAGAAAACAGTTGCTTTTTAAAAATCTCTTGCCTATGAATAGACTGTAGAAAAAAATAAAAGTCTCCAGATTAAGCAGGTTTTATAAGGTCTTTGCAAGGAAACACAAGCACTGGTCAAATTATCACCACTGGCCTATGTAAAGGAGCCACAAATAAAAATCATTCCCCAGGTCTTACATTTGGGGGAAAATAATACATTTGCTTTTCAAAATGGATGTCTATAGTCCAACTAATTTTCAATTAAATCACCCATGTCAGTCTCTCTTGGTATTAAAAGAAGACACAGTCAAAGAAGAAAGCATGTCAATAAAAAGAACTGGAAGCTTATATTCAATGTTTGAGTAGAATGTGAAAAACTGAATGGACAAAATGGATATTTTACGAAGGAGAAGGTAGGATGAATTCAGAGAGTAGCACTAACATGTATACACCACCGTGTAAAACAAGAGACCTGGGTTCAATTCCTGAGTGGGGAAGATCCTCTGGAGAAGGAAACGGCAGCCTGCTCCAGTATTCTTGTCTGGAGAATTCCATGGACAGAGGAGCCTGGTGGGCTACAGTCCATGGGGTTGCAAAGAGTCAGACACGACTGAGCGACTTTCACTTCCTTACTCAATCCTGAGTGGTAACCTGCTGTATAGCGCAGTGAGCTCAGCTGTGATGACCCACAGGGCTGGGATGGGGGCAGGCAGTGGGAGGGCGGCTCAAGAGGGAGGAGATATATGAATACATATAGCTGATTCATGATGTTGTACAGCACAAACTAACACAACATTGTAAAACAATTGCAAAAGAATCCTCTAATTTTAAAAAATGGATATTTTTAGCTGCTGAAGTCAGAGAATGAACAAAATGGTGTATTCAAAATATAACTTCAGAAGAAAAAAGGCTGGGGGTGGGATTCAAATCTACAGTAACAGACCATCCTGAAATCCCATTTTTGCTTAATGAAGGCCCTTTGATGTAAAACCCTTTGCTCAGAACTCATTTCTGGGGGAGGAGAAATCACATTATGTGTTGATTAAAAATTCTCCTAGTAGCTAGTTTATTCAGCACCAGTGCCTTCAACCTGATGACCAGCCTCCTGAGCTTTCTTTGGCAAAGGAAGTCAAAATCAGACCATCAACAATTAAAAAAAAAAAAATCCAAGTGCATTGGAATGTGGAATGTTTGCATGAACCATCACAAATGGTTCTCCCAGAATTTCCACACCAAAGGGGCTTAGAGGTAAACACTACTTGGAACAGGTTGGGGTGTGGGGCTGGGGGAATTTGTTGAGAAGCCTCAATGGTTTGATAAGCAGGTAGTCTGCACTCAGGTGCTTGGATATGACCTTGGCTTAAAGTTGCCATCATCTAGTGAATGTTCCATCTTCCCTTATAGCTGTGTTTGTGCTGATGGATGTTAGAAGCAAGCTGAACGGCTTTCCTACCAGCCACCTGGCTCTTTTTTGAATTATGATCCTTCTTCCCAGAGCACCTGAGAGTTCTAGTAACTTTGCCAGGTCACATAGATACTGAAGAGCAGAGCCTCAAAGAGGATAAAAACAGTTTCCCATACTCAACCTAAGCATTTCTGGACAAGCTACAGGGCTGAGTAGCCCAGCGAGAGAGAAAATGCTGGGTGGCCTCCCACCCCTTGCACTGCCCCCGCTGCCAATCCCCAATCTATACCATTGTTTTCCTGCTTGCAGGGTAGGAATGGAAATGCAATAATGGACTTGTGGACACAGAGGGGGATGGAGAGGGTGAGATGAATTGAAACAATAGCACTGGCATATATACTGTGCACACTAATTTGCTTCAGTCATGTCCAACTCTGCAGTCCGATGGACTGTGGCCCATGAGGCTTCTCTGTCCATGGGATTCTCCAGGCAAGAATACTGGAGTGGGTTGCCATGCCCTTCTCCAGAGCATCTTCCTGACCCAGGAATCAAACCCATGTCTCTTGTATCTCCTGCATTGGCAGGCAGGTTCTTTACCACCAGTGCCAACTGGAAAGCCCACACTACCACGTGTAAAACAGATAGCTAGTGAAGACCTGCTGTATAACACAGGGAGCTCAGCTCAGTGCCCTGTAATGACCTCGGAATGGGCAGGGAGGGAGGGGATATATGTATACATATCGCTGATTTACACTGCTGGAGAAGGAAATGGCAACTCACTCCAGTGTTCTTTCCTGGAGAATCCCAGGGACGGGGGGAGCCTGGTGGGCTGCCGTCTATGGAGTCGCACAGAGTCGGACACGACTGAAATGACTTAGCAGTAGCAGCAGCACAGCAGAAACCAGCCCAACACTGTAAAGCAAGTATAGCTCTGGAAAATGCTAAAGGACAGTGAAGCCTGGTATGTTGCAGTCCATGGGGTCATAATGAGTTGGACGCTACTTAGGGACTGAACAACATAAAAATAGAACCTAAGAATGATTCTTAATGACTCAGATAAACATGATGGTGTGATCATTCACCTAGAGCCAGACATCCTGGAATGCTAAGTCAAGTGGACCTTAGGAAGAATCACTATGAACAAAGCAAGTGAAAGTGATAGAATTCCAGTTGAGCTATTTCAAATCCTGAAAGATGATGCTGTGTAAGTGCTGCACTCAATAGGCCAGCAAATTTGGAAAACTCAGCAATGGCCACAGGAGTGGAAAAGGTCAGTTTTCATTCCAATCCCAAAGAAAGGCAATGCCAAAGAATGTTCAAACTACTGCACAATTGCATTTATCTCACATGCTAGCAAAGTAACCCTCAAATTTTTCCAAGCTAGGCTTCAACAGTATGTGAACCGAGAACTTCCAGATGTTCAAGCTGATCTTAGAAAAGGCAGAGGAACAAGAGATCAAATTGCCAACATCCATTGGATCATAGAAAAAGCAAGAGAGTTCAAGAAAAACATCTACTTTTGCTTCACTGACTACGCTAAAGCCTTTGACAATGTGGATCACAACAAACTGTGGAAAATTCTTCAAGAGATGAGAATACCAGACCACCTTACCTGCCTTCTGAGAAACCTGTATGCAGGACAAGAAGTAACAGTTAGAACCAGACATGAAACAACTGACTGGTTCCAAATCAGGAAAGGAGTGTCAAGGCTGTATATTGTTACCTTGATTATTTAACTTCTATGCAGAGTACATCATGTGAACTGCTGGGCTGGATAAAGCACAAGCTGGAATCAAGATTGACAAAAGAAATATTAATAACCTCAGATATGCAGATGACATCACCCTTATGGCAGAAAGTGAAGAAGTAAAGAGCCTCTTTTAAAAAAAAATTTACTTATTTTTAATTGAAGGATAATTGCTTTATAGAATTTTGTTGTTTTCTGCCAAACATCAACATGAATCAGCCATAGGTATACCCATGAACATGAAAAGAGGAGAGTGAAAACGCTGGCTTAAAACTCAACATCCAAAAACATGAAGATCATGGCATCCAGTCCCATCACTTCATGGCAAATAGATGGGGAAACAATGGAAACAGTGACAGGCTTTATTTTCTTGAGCTCCAAAAATCACTGCAGATGGTGAGTGCAGCCATGAAATTAAAAGATGCTTGCTCCTTGAAAGAAAAGTTATGACAAACCTAGACAGCATATTAAAAAGGAGAGACATTACTTTGCCAACAAAGGTCCATCTAGTCAAAGCTATGGTTTTTCCAGTAGTCATATATGGATTTGAGAGTTGGACAATAAAGAAGGCTGAGTGCTGAAGAACTGATGCTTTTGAACTGTGGTGTTGGAGAAGACTCTGAAGAGTCCCTTGGAGAGCAAGGAGATCATACCAGTCAATACTAAAGGAAATCAACCCTAAGTATTCATTGGAAGGACTGATGCTGAAGCTGCAATACTTTTGGCCACCTGATGTGAAGAGCTGACTTCTTAGAAAAGACCCTGATGCTGGGAAAGACTGAAGGCAGGAGGAGAAGGGGATGACAGAGGATGAAATGGCTGAATGGCATCACCAACCCAATGCACATGAGTTTGAGCAAGCTCACGGTGATGGTGAAGGACAGGGAAGCCTGGCGTGCTGCAGTCCATGGGTGGCAAAGAGTCGGACACAACTAGCAACTGGAAAACAACAGAAGAATGATTCTAGGTACTGTGCTATACTGCAGTACTATAGCAGAGTCCTGTTGACTCTGTGCGACTGCATGGACTGGAGCCCGCCAGACTCCCTCTGTCCACGGGATTTTTCAGGTAAGAATATTGGAGTGGGTTGCCATTCCCTTCTCCAAGGAATCTTCCCAACCCAGGGATCAAACCCAGGTTTCCTTTGTCTCTTGCACTGCAGGGAGATTCTTTAGCTGCTAAGCCATCGAGCAACCCTCCCTTTAAGAACAGGGTGGGGGTGAATAAGAGGGGATGGGATAAGGCTAGCCTCAGGACTCTAGAAACTTTCCAGTTCTAGTTTTGATAATTGGGAAGGGAAATGGAAGCCAGTGGGATCTAGAAGAGACCTCAAACGACTTCCCGACTCTGTTCATTCCTTTCCTTCTCTCCCTCACTCTGGAGGGGCCTGGGGACCCTCAACACTTTTCCCCTCCTCTTTCCTACCAGGGATTATACCTCATAAGGCAAAAAGAGTTGGTGCCCAATAACTACCCTCAAAGGAGGAAAGTATACATAATCTCTTAAAGACATATACAGGAAGAGTTATGTCTGGAGATTAAAATAAAGGAACTTAAATAGAAGTGCTTATTCATTAATTCAGATTTGAACTGCCTTGATTTTTTAAGATTGATCACTGCTAACGTATAACAGAAATACTTATGACCTGAATAACAATGTTAGATTATGTCTATTATTTCTAAAGTCATACATCGCTGGAAATATGTACACATTTATACATATATATGTACATATCTAGTCACATACATATTATAGATGTAAGATCAAGTTCTATGTAGAGTCTAGCTTCTCAAGAGATGCTTTTGACATGAAATCTAAAATAAAACACATTTGTGACCCAAAAACCTACAACTCTTCAAACACAGAAATGTAAACAGCCACAGTCAACCAAACATCAGCTTGAAGGGAAGTGAGAAGGCATATGGCATTTGTTAAGATCCATCCTGCCCTTTAAAATGCCCCACACTTACAGAGAGAGCTACGGGAGAAAACCCTTATTTGGTGTTTGTTGAGATGGAGTAGGTTCTGAACAGTTTATTCTGAACTGATGGATGTGAATAAGTATTGGAAAGATACGGAAATATTTCCACCGGTACAGAGGTGGTTCTGGCAAGAAAAGGCACGTGACACCACCAGTGTACTCTAGGGGGCGCACAGGGGGCAGGGGTGCTGTTCCTCCATAACCTGGTTGGCCTCATCGTCTACCCACCCACCCACCAGCCACAGGAGATGGAATGTGCCATTTTTCTACCTTTGCTTTGACACAGGGCAAGCTTTTTAGCCTGGTCCATCCTTCCCTATTTCTCCACCTTAAACAGCCACTCCCCAACCTTTTTGGCATCAGGGACCGGTTTCATGGAAGACAGTTTTTCCATGGGTGTGGTGAGGATGGTTTGGGGATGACTCAAGCACATTATGTTTACTGTCTTCTTTATTTTATTACATCAGCTCCACCTCAGATCATCAGGCATTAGATCTCAGAGGCTGGGGACCCCAGCCCTAGAACATTTCTCCCCATCTTTCAATATCCACCTCAATCCAGACCTTCTTGGTAACACTGTCTCCTTTTACCATGACAGAATTCAGTCCCTTCCCTGTGTATCCAACACACTGTGCACACACCTCTATTACAGAACTCCTAACAATGGACTTTAAAGCACTAATATATTAAATGCAATTAATACTTTAGGCACCTTGTTGTTAATATTTCACTGAGATGTAATTGACACATCTCATTGGATTTGTTTTAGGGGTGCAACATAATGATCTGATGTATGTATATACTGTGAAATGATCACCATGATTACCACAATAGATCTAGTTAGTATCTGCTGCTGCTGCTGCTGCGTCGCTTCAGTCGTGTCCAACTCTGTGCGACCCCAGAGATGGAAGCCCACCAGGCTTCCCCATCCCTGGAATTCTCCAGGCAAGAACACAGTTAGTATCTATCACCACATAAAGTTACAATTTTTGTTTTCTTGTGATGAGACTGTTGACTTGACTCTCCTAGCAACTTTCAAACACAGATAACGGTATTGTTAACTATAGTCACTATGCTGTCCATTACATGCAGCACTTACCTAGGACTTGTTTATCTTATAACTGGAAAGAACCTTGCTATTTTATTCTCTGTCTGGCCCCATTCCTGGCAAAGACATGTTGCCTGTTGGTGAATAAATGAATGAACAAGCAGCTTTGGGTAACTGAGGGCCAGTAAACTTAGTACAAAGAAAGTCTGAGTCAAGAAGTACAGATATACTTGGTCTGTTTCTCATGTCATTTTCATAAACAAGCAAAAAATGATCAGAGACATCATTTCATAAGAAAGTATCAATATCTTCAACCCTGAACCCAGAGTTGCTTTCTTTCTCTCTCTCTTTTTTTTTGGATAAAAAAGACTAAATACAGGTGTGCGGTACTGAAATGATCATGTTTGAAACTCGGGTTACATGCTGGACTTCCCTGGTGGTACAGAGTTTAAGGACCCACCTGCCGATGCAGGGACATGGGTTCAATTCATGGTCTCTGAAGATTTCATGGAAGAACAAAGCCCACGTACTGCAACTACTGAAGCCCATGTGCCTAGAGCCCGAGCTCCGCAACAACAGAGGCATCACAATGAAAAGCCTGTACACCACAACTAGAGAGCAATCCCTGCATACTGCAACTAGAAGTCTGCAGGCAGCAACAAAGACCCAGTGCAGCCAATAAATAAATAAGAATTTTTTAAAATCTGGCTATGTACAATCATTTTTTAATCATTAAAATAGCTTATTATATTCATAGGACATACCACATCTTCAGGATGCTGATGCTTCCTGCAGCTGACACTAACTGCAATTGAGAGCAACTGTGGAAAATGCTAGTGAAGTTGTTTTGAACTGTTTTATGGGAATATTGTGAACAGCTCCCCAAAGACCATTAGCATGCAGAGCTGTCTAACAGATACTAAGCAATTCTTCCAAAAGAGGGTAATTAGATAGGGTCAAGGGCAGTGTCTCTTGGTAACCAAATAACCTCATTTTCTCAAACAACTGCTCTCCCACAAAGATACGGCCTGAGGCAGCAACAGAATGGCTGGTTCTCAACATTTAAGACTGCTAAGGACTCCTCCTACTCCAGGGGAAACCGCTGTTAGAGAACCTGTTTCAAGAGTTTGCCCAAATTCACTGAAAAAGCCACAACATGACATTCAGAGAAGCAGCTGTTTAGGGGCTATAAACCCTCTATCCTTCAACTTGATGACAATGAGGAAAATCTATTTGTATTGTGTGGGCATGTGGTTTTATCTGTTGGAAAACTAAGCTTGGTGCTCTGTGATGACCCAGAGGGGTGGGATTGGGGGGTGGGGTGGAAGAGAGGTCCAAGATGGATGGGATATCTAAGAGGAGACTGAAAAAGTTGGCTTAAAGCTCAACATTCAGAAAACGAAGATCATGGCATCTGGTCCCATCACTTCATGGTAAATAGATGGGGAAACAGTGGAAACAGTGTCAGATTTTATTTTTGGGGCTCCAAAATCACTGCAGATGGTGACTGCAGCCATGAAATTAAAAGACACTTACTCCTTGGAAGGAAAGTTATGACCAACCTAGATAGCGTATTCAAAAGCAGAGACACATTACTTTGCCAACAAAAGTCTGTCTAGTCAAGGCTATGGTTTTTCCAGTGGTCATGTATGGATGTGAGAGTTGGGCTGTGAAGAAAGCTGAGCACCGAAGAATTGATGCGTTTGAACTGTGGTGTTGGAGAAGACTCTTGAGAGTCCCTTGGACTGCAAGGAGGTCCAACCAGTCCATTCTGAAGGAGATCATCCTGGGTATTCATTGGAAGGACTGATGCTGAGGCTGAAACTCTAATACTTGGCCACCTCATGCGAAGAGTTGACTCACTGGAAAAGACTGATGCTGGGAGGGATTGGGGGCAGGAGGAGAAGGGGACAACAGAGGATGAGATGGCTGGATGGCATCACCGACTTGATGGACATGAGTTTCAGTAAACTCTGGCAGTTGGTGATGGACAAGGAAGCCTGGTGTGCTGTGATTCATGGGGTCCCAAAGAGTCGGACACGTCTGAGCGACTGAACTGAACCGAACTGATAGCTGATTCACCTTGTTGTACAGCAGAAATTAACAAAACACTGTAAATTATTTTTTAAAGGATTTTAAAAATGCGAAACCTTTAATCAAGTTGCCAGTAGAAAGAATCAGCCTCTGCCTGCCAGCTCTGCTTTGTCGGGTTCTTCAGTCGAGAAGCGTCTCTGAGGAGGTGGCAGGCAAGTCAGGGCTGTGCACTCCCTGGGGGGCGACACTGCTTGCTCTCTGCGCTCCTAGTGGGGCAGGCCTTCACCAGCAGCCACTCTGACCATGGTCCTGGGGTCCTGTTGTCTCTCACAAGAGCTTCGGCCCTTTATTCCACCTCACACCCTGCCCAGATCCTGCCACCTTAAGTCTTCCTCTTGCCCCTAGCTATTTTGAAATTTCTCAAACCTACAGAAAAAGTAAAAGACAGACACAAATTAATCATACCTGCATAAATCAAAACCATAAGGAGGTCCCACTTCACACTGGTGAGAATGGCCATCATTAAAAAGCCTACAAATAACAAATGCTGGAGAGGGTGTGGCAAAAAGGGAACCCTCCAACACTACTGGTGGGAATGTAAACTGATGCAGCCACTATGGAGAACAGTATGGAGGTTCCTAAAAAAAAAAAAAAAAAAAAAACTAGAAATAAAATTACCATATGATCCAGCAATCCCAATCCTGGCCATATAGCCATACAAAACTGAAATTCAAGAAGATACATGCCCCTCAATGTTCATAGCAGCATCATTTACAATAGCTGAGACATGGAAACAACCCAAATGTCCATCAACAAATGAATAAAGATGTGGTACACACACACACAGGAATATTACTCTGCCACAAAAAAGAATGCAATCATGCCAACTACAACAGCATGGATGGACCTAAAGATTATTACACTAAGTGAAGTTATGTCAAACAGAAAGACAAATACCATGTGATATCACCTACGTGTAGAACCTAAAATGTGACACAAATTAACTTATTTATGAGACAGAAACAGGCTCACAGACATAGATAACAGACATGTGGTTGCCGAGAGGGAGGGGCTGGAGGAGAGACGGAGTGGGGGTTTGGGATTAGCAGACACAAACAGTTATATAGAGAATAAACAACGAGGTCCTAACGTATAGCACAGAGAACAATGTTTAACATCCTGTGATAAAACATAATGGAAAGAAGAAAAAGAATGTATGTATGTATACCTGAGACACTTTACTGTACAGAAGTTAAACACAACACCGCAAATCAACTATATTTCAATAAGAATTTTAAAGTGAAACCTATATAACCTCCACTTAGATTTTCTAACTGTGAACACCTTTCTCTCCATATACATTCAATACAAAACAAATGACCCTCCTGAGTCTTTGATCATGCTGGACCCTGAGGCCACCTCAGCCCTTGGGACCCAAGGGTATGTCCAGTCTTGGCAGAGTCCTGGCTCAGGAGACTGGACCCCTTGCCTTACACCCTTAATCAGTAGTCATAGCCGCTGCTTTCAGCCCAATGACCCAGGACAGCCATGCCACTTTCTTCCAGACTTTGAGCATCATCACTATTGTCTACAGTTTCTCATTGCCCAACAAACACCTAAACATTTCCAAGAGGACACCAATTTGACTTAATAAATACCATGTACTTTTTAAGTGTATGAACTTGAGCAAATTACTATTCTATCTAAACCTCAACTCATCCTCTCTTAAATGGGGATACTAATGGTGCCCACCTCAGCGAGCTGTGTTAATGATGAAATAAAGTGCCTATCAGAGTGGCTGGCACATCGTCGCATTCAATAAACGTTAGTGATCACTAGCATCTTTATTCAAATAGTTTCTCTGACACTGATTGCTTTTCCAATTAGCTAACTCATCAGTGCATTCTTGCAAACCTTTCCACACCTCAGGACAACACCCTTAATCCATCATGACAGAGAGGCCACGGGGGTCTGCTGCCCTCCGGAGGCAGGAGTTAGGTGGGTCCCAGGCACTTCTTGATAAAGATACAATAGGAGCAGAGCCCTGCTTGAGTAAAAAGGTAAGACAACCACATTTTTCTCACTCTTGTGGTCAAGGAGACCCCCCAGACCACACAGCCCACAGAACAGATCCTCACGGGTCAGAGAAGAGAAGTGGGTGACAGCCCATAATGTGTCTTGCCAAGCGTCCAGAAACCCTTGCACTGGAATCCATCTTGGCTGAAAAATGCATGTGGACACGGGAGAGGGCCCTGAGTCAGATCAAACATGGGCAGGAGCAAGTTAATTGGCCAGAAGGAACCCAGAAAACTGCTGCCATATAAGTGATTTAAGCCACTCCTATAGGGCGTAACTCACTCTGAGTCTACGTGGGTGTTCTTCCACACATACTGTGGTTCTAATGAATGCTCTACCTGCTTCACAATCTCTCTTTGCTGAATTCTTTCTTCAAGGAAGACAAGGGCCTGCTTCAAGCCATTGCACCCCATGATCCCTCGAGATCACTCCTTCCCTTCCAACTTCACCTCTCATCCATCTCTCCATACACCCAGGTTCCACACACATAAGGTAATACCATCTCAGAAACACACTGCACACTTACCTTTGAAATTTCAAATTATTAACTTAAAATTTCAATTTGAAATTAAGTTGTTAAATTTAAATTGAAATTTTAAATGGAAAACTATTTGGGTGATACATGCTCAGATGCTCTCTCTCCTTACTGTTCAGAATAAAAGATCACTTATTCAGGGCTCACACAGGATTTTCTTCTGTTCTTCTACCATAGTACATACCACAAGTTCAGGAATGGTCATTTCCATGTCCGTAAGTCATGCCTTGGTTTACCACTTTCCTAGTAGTCACTGTCAACCTAATTTTTTCCTTCATGATCCATTCTGACCCCTTGATTCCTTTCAGGTAATAGTACTTGATCATGAGAGAACATCAGAACCCCTTGTGAACTATTTCCAAAAGGCACATGTCCTAGGACTTCCCTGGTAGTCCAGTGGTTAATAATGTGCCTTGCAATGCAGGGACCGTGGGTTCAGTCCCTGGCTGGGGAACTAGGATCCCACACAGTGAGGAACAAGTCAAGCCTGAGGGCCCCAACTAACTGAGACCATGCACTCTGGAGCCCATGCGCCCCAGCAGAGAGCCTGTGCACCATGACGACAGATCCAACATGATGCAGCAAGATCCTGAGAGCCACAGCTAAGACCCGGCGCAGACAAATAAATTTAAAAATAAAAATGCACACATCCAGCTTCAATCCTAACAACACACTTGACTGTGAAATCATTCGTAGAGATTTCGTCTGGACTCCTTAAACACATCCTGCTTAGTCAAGGCACACCACTTGAAATCAGACTTAGAAGAAAGTAAATAATGTTCTTCTGTATAAGCCTCACCTTGGCAAGCCAGTAAGCATCCTCAAATAAATCAGCAAGAGAAGACCTATGAGCTTTGATTTTTTTTTTTCCCCCACGAGTCACTAACACATAACAGGGCATTCTGGCCCACCATGTGGCTTTTCTCCTTGCTGCAGCTCTCCCTGGAATTGCCAGAGAGAAAGATTATATGAGGACATTAATTCCTCATTTTTCTTGGTATTAAACATCTATAAGCTTGAAGTCATAACTGCAAGAATGCAGTGAACAATAATTCACTGTGAGAAATGCAAGTACAGAAATTATTTTAAAATAGTAGCTCCAATCTTGACACGTATGATTTAGGTGTAAGATTATATTTTAAAATACAGCTGCTTTTAAATGAGAGGGAAAGGGTAAAAGGAAAACTTAGGTCACAGAACACACACTCACACATATATCTATAAATGTCTATGTCTGTGTACTCGTGGCTGTCATGAAGCTAAGTGCAAAGAAAACATCTACTGTGGATGTGCAACAGTTTGTACACATTTTACCCCTATGCTAAAGTGAGAACTGGATTCTGGGTTATACCGAGAAGCTGAATCTTTAAAAGCCTCAGGCCTTTTATCATTTTACAGATATTGGCCATGTCCTTGGCAATAAGGGATCAAAGTCTTAGGAAAAGATCTTATACTCTGAAGAAACTGAATCATCTAAATAAAAGTTCATGAAATGATACGGAAAATTAAAGTGGGTTCATAATTAAGATGTTCGTTTATTCGGTTGATAGCAAAACTACATGGTTGTTCCATTTCTACATCAATCATTGACGTAAAGAGGGAAATGCATCTCTTCATTCCTTTAATATTCTAGCAAAAAATGTTTTTCTGTCAGTTTTGGTGTCAGTGCTTTTTAGTGTAAGTCTATTATCATGTGAAAAACTCAAGCTATAAGGAAACAAATTATATATGAAGCTAATTATCTAAGTGTTTCTATCTGTTACAAGTTGGATTATGTCCCTACCAAATTCATATGTTGAAGTCCTGTCCCCCAACACCTCAGAATATGACTTTATTCAGAGACAGGGTCTTCAGAGAATTAAATTAAAATGAGGTCATTAGGATGGGCCCTAATCCGGTATGATTGATGTCCTTATAAAAAGGGGAATCGTAGACAGACACACAACAAAGAGAACACCATGCAAACATGAAGATAGCCACCTACAAGCCAAAGAAAAGAGGCCTGGAACAACTTCTTCCTTCCTTGCCAACACCTTGATCTCAGATTCTTAGCCTCCAGAACTGCGAGACAATAAATTTCTGTTGTTTAAGCCACCCAGTGTGCAATACTTTGTTACGAGAGCTCTAGCAAAGGAATACATTATCCACGTTATTTTTCTTTAAAATGAAAAATTTCCTTGCTTGTTTTGGGTGGAGAGGGTTGCTTAAAAAAAAAAAAAAGTGGTTGGCCATTTTTCGATTTTCAGATACAGCACCTGGGCCAAAGAAATCAACAAATCTTCCCATGGGAGTAAACCTCAAGGTTACATCTACATGAAAAAGACCCCTGAGTCAGAGAAAGTAGCACTTTCCAGGAAAGAGGAACTGGTGAGGTCACAATGCCCAGACACTCAGGATGGAGAGGAAAAACAGTCTAGCTCAAGTGTCCTTGTCAGAAGTCCAAAGAGTCAAGCTGTCTCCTGGGCTCTCCTATCACCCAATGTCAAGTATAAGAAGGAACGGAAGTTAGTACTTTTCTATGTGTATCAAAGACATAAGGAAATATGAAGGGAGATGTAAAGCCCTAAGCCAAATAAACCTCTAAAATTCAGGACTAGCTTACAGGGAAACAGATGATGAAATAGTAGCAAGGGACCTCCTGAAGAACTTTCTATTTTCTCCCAATTACGAGTCAATAGAAGACTCTATAAAAGTTTTCCCCTCCCCCAGTGAAACATTTTCCTGTTTTTTTCCCCCTCCTATATCCTCAAACTCTAAAATAAGCAGAGGGTGAAAAGAAGCATTGTGATAAGCTCCAGGGCAGGGCTGGGGCAATCAGTTCTTTTTCTCCATCTCAGGTCTTTGCAATAAAGACATACTTGGTCATGAATGTGGAAGAATTATAAGATGGGAATACATAATTGTTAAACTATTGCAAATATTTTCAAGACATCAGTCAAACTCTCAAAGAGGATTTCCTTAGCATCTGATAATCATCAGGTATGAAGGTTTCAAAACATGTCAATAGGGAACAAAGATGCTGATGATATTGACATCTATGAAAGACACAACAGGGAAAAGACAACTATTTCTTGGTTGGACCAGACTTGGGTATGATGCCTGTGAAGACCTGAGACATGAATCATTAACCTGGAGGGAAGTAACTAACCATTTCAGCATGACTCCTTAAGTTCAGGGTTCAGCTGAAACACACACTTCTTGGAAATTCACTGTTTAATGAAAACCTATTTTCTTAGTCATTCTAATTACTCCATATTAGATTACTTGTACATTCTCAATTAATTTGCGGGGCTAGCTTAGCTAGGACTGTGCATGGACTGGTCAAGCAGAAGACCAATAATAACGGAAGAAAATGGGGCATAAAAGGAAGGTATATTATAATTTGAAACTCAGAGTCTAAAATCTCAGAACACCTGCAGAAATGATTCTGGGTTGTAAACTGATATATTTAACTCTGTGGGGAAAAGATAGGCAAAGATAAAAAACTGTGTCAATCCACAAAATTATTTTAATAATGAGGAACCGTAATCATACCTAGTTTACAAGGTAAGTGTTCCAAATACAAGAAAACAAACTGAAAATGAGGAAGACTGGTATAGAACCATGCCCTCGTTCCCCTACAAAAAGTATCTTCAAAAAGATTGATGAACCAGTTCGCAAGGAAGCAATGGAGATGCAGACAGAGAACAGAACTGTGGACACAGTGGGGGAAGGAGAAGGTGGGATGAATTGAGAGAGTAGCATGGAAACACATACATTACCATACGTAAAACAGCCAGTGGGAATTTGCTGTATGATGCAGGGAGCTCAATCTGGTGCTCTGTGACTGCCTAGAGGAGTGGGATGGGGTGGGAGATGGAGGAAGGTTCAAGAGGGAGGGAACAAATGTATACCTGTGGCTGATTCATGTTGATGTATGGCAGAAACCAATACCATATTGTACATCAATCATCCTCTAATTCAAAATAAATTTTTAAAAAAGACATGTTAAGGCTAGTGATTTGTTGAAATGCAAAATCAAACTTTAAAAAAATACTTTCTAAATTACTTATGTCAACTCAAAGAAAAATGTACAACATTCTCAGTAACATAAAGGCATATACCATGGAAAGGACAGCAAATTTTTTTTAAGGCTCAATATTTTTATACTGCCATATTTAAGAAGAGTTCTTAAGAGAACTCAGAACCAATTCTGCCATTCACAAAATCTAAATGAATGCTTAATAAGATATAAAGACATTTACAGGAAATCACAGTGGCAATAAATCTACTGCATTATTATTTATAGTTGTGTTTGTGATGAATACAGCCTAACACGGCAACAAGCCAGTATTTCAAGGCTGAGAGATTTACCCAACCTTAAACATATCAGTCCACACAGGCCTGGAGTCTGTAATCATTATCACAGTTTAATCTGTCTTCTGCAAAACAAAACTAAAAAATAGACTTTGTGTCTCTGTGATTAATCATTCATATTTAAAGCCAATCGGAACGAAGAAAAGGTCTAAAATAGCAGCTCCAAGAACATGGTACTGGAAAGCAATGGAATGTGTTTAGAATACCGTGTTCTGAAAAGCGTCATGCAACCTTCTGTTAAATGTGTGGTTCATTCCATTTTGTCATCCTGATTTGTATCCTGGAAGCCCTTATACGAGACAGGATTACTTCCTGACAATTGCAGCATACACAGGTTGATGAGCAAAATCCGAGATTAGTTGCAAAGTTCTTCCCCTTGAACCTCCTCCCACCCACTCCCTCCAAATGATGATGCTTCTTACAAAGTGCAAGAATACTTGATTTCTAAGGTTCAACTTTCTGCACAAAGGACTCTAGTTGATACTCTTGTGTGCGTTAGTCACTCAGTTGTGCTCAACTCTTTGTGATCCTATGAACTATAGCCCGTCAGGTTCCTCTACCCATGGAATTCCCAGGCAAGAATACTGGAGTAGGTAGCCATTCCCTTCTCCAAGGGATCTTCCCAACCCAGGGACTGAACCCAGGTCTCCTGCATTGCAGGCAGATTCTTTACCATCTGAGCCACCAGGGAAGCCCAGTTGGTACTCTAGGGCAACCTATCAAAATTAGGTGGGAAGAGCTGGTGAGTCCTGGATACATTTGGCAGAGTACAGCCGAGAGTTCGGAGGATGGGGTACCCTGAACCCCGAATGAAAGCTGCCAGGCTGAGGGATCATTAAAATAAGGCTAGCTGGCAGTTATCCCCTTACCATTTGGTGTTCATCCTAGGAATACTGCCAGGTACATAAACATAGCCAGGGAGAACATGTCTTTAAGAAAATGAAGAATTATCAAGAGAGGAAGAAGAGGAGAAGAGGGTAGAAGAGAGAAGTAATGGGACTGAAGAAGCAGTTACTAACACTGCCACCCCTCACAAGCTGCTTTTCACTTTGATGACTGGTACTTCCTTGCAGATGTACCTAGTTCCTCCTGACCTTGGCAGAATCCAATAATTTATACAGTTAGCCATTCTTGCACAATCTCCTAAAAAGAACAGCACAAATGTTCTATCCTTCAATGCCAGCAGGCCTTGCTGCTTCTACCCTCCTATTTTTCTTCCAGTAAATTAATTTACTTGCTTAGGTACTGATGTAAAAATAAACGACCAGCTCTCCTCTTCTCTCTCCCTCTCCATCTCTGATAACAGAACTCAGATTTTTTTTTCCTTTCTTTAGATGAAGTTGGGAGGAAACAGCTAATTTCTATGAAAACTTAATTATCATCATCAACTAGCAATTTATGCTGGGCACAAAATGCAAAGGATTTTAACAACTGTAGCTTTTCCAGGTTTATTATTATGAGAAACGAAGTTCTCTTATTGATGGATCTGTTCACAGCACACAGCCAAAGAGTACAAAGAGTTTATACTATAATCAAAGACAGCCTGGATATCTTAATTATCTTAATAATAAATCCAAGATAACCACAGCTTGATATATTAAATAACTTTTAGGACATGAACACTCTGAGCAAGAATCATTAATTCTAATTACGGTGCCTATAAGTCATGTTTAACACTTTTCACCCTTTAGTAAATTAAAATTAAAGTGCCTATTTACAAAGCACAGGCCCTAATGAACCGAAAAAAAAAAAAAATTCTAGAAGAGTCTGATGTTAAACCCAGGTGCTGTATACGTGTCTAACTTTACCCAGATTCACAGTAAGAATGATTTATGGGCTAACATCAGCCTCAGTTAAAACTCAAAACCAATGGCATGATACTGGAGGTGATTCAGGGTTGAGTTCATTTTCTAATTTATCTTTTCAAAAACTGAGGGGAAAAAAATGGACTTTCACAGTTTCAAAAAGTGCCTGTTTCTGCGACTTTCGTAGTAAGAAGGGAAAAATAGACACTCTTCCAATCATACTTCTCAGGGACCAGTAAGAGTGACAGAGTCTGCAAAAATGGTGACACCAGCTGGGAATCTGAGCAACTTTTGAGGAAAGAAGAGGGAGATGACACTTACTGTCTTCTTTTTAAAATCATGATGCTAGGGAAAACTGACAATGCTAGTGACATCCTCACCTTCCTGTAAGGAAGGAAGTGAAGAGCATACCTTTGGATGCATCCTAAAAACACTGGTAGGAATCTTTCTCCATGTCTTCTTTGGCTGAAAGAAGGAAGCACTTGCAACTGATTTTCATTTTGACCTTTGTTACAAAGGAATGTAGCATCATCGCTGACAGCACAGATGCAGAATCAGCCCCCTGGATTCCAACCTTACTTGTCATGTGACTGTGGATGAGTTACCTCTCTGGGTCTTATTTGTCTCATTTGTAAAATGGAGCTATAGATAGAATATACAGTAAATAACCATAACAGTCAACAACCATTAGCATTTCCTCTACCATGGTCTATTTCTTACTCAGGTTTTAACTAATGTTCTAAATATGGAATAGTGTTTATAAGTAAGAATAATAAACTCTTAAATAGTATTTCATAAAGAAGGCCCAGCACCAAAGAATTGATGCTTTCAAAGTATGGTGCTGGAGAAGACTCTTGAGAGTCCCTTGGACAGCAAGGAGATCAAACCAGTCAATCCTAATGGAAATCAACCCTGAACGTTCATTGGAAGGACTGATGCTGAAGCTGAAGCTCCAATCCTTTGGCCACCTGATGCAAAGAGCCAATTCACTGGAAAAGACCCTGATGCTGGGCAAGATTGAAGGCAAAGGGAGAAAGGGGTGGCAGAGGACAAGATGGTTAGATAGCATCACTGACTCTATGGACGTGAATTTGAACAAATCCTGGGCAACAGTGGAGGACAGAGGAGCCTGGTGTGCTGCAGTGTCCATGGAGTCACAAAGAGTCATGACTTAGTGACTGAACAACAACAGCAAAGCAGTATTAACTAGACAGCAGGTACCAATCTAAGCAATTTACCAGTTTTCACTCATGTGATCCTTACAACCAACTTTTGATGCGGCCACTATTTCCCAGATGAGGATGCTGAGTTCACAGAGATGAAGCCACTAGTCCAAGGGCCAGCTAGTAAATAACAGAGGCAGAATCCAGACTCAGACTGGCTTCAGAGCCCAGGCTCTTATCACTATCCTGCTTCTCTCTTTTTTAAAATGAATATCAAAAATTTATTGAAACAAATGTCCAGGTTGGTATTGAAACAAATGTCCAGTTAACTCACTTTTTAAAAGGCTGGTATGGCACTTGGGAAGCAAGAACATCTGTATCCTACAACACTAAACATCTTTCCATCCAAACTTGGAAAATCTGCCACGCAAACACGGTTCCAGTTAGTGGGAAGATGAGACTAGACTGCAGATGCGCCATCCGTTGTAGAAGGAAGATACAAAATACCTTCCCTGTAAATTACAGAAAGTACTTTTTCCAAACATATGCTATAAACAGCAGATACTTTAACTCAGAGCATTAATTATGCACCACATACTAACACAAATGACCCACATCTGAGCATCTAAGCTCCTCCATTTTAAAAAACTTCTCTTCCTGCCTCATTTCACCTAGTTACCATCATACTTTTTTACACGTGTTAAAGTTCCCAAGAAGTAAGCTAATCATATCTAGGGGTGAATTCTAACTAGTCAAAAATACCTTTGCTGGCATTTCCTAAAAATGTTTAGCCTGTCTCCCATGCCCATGAAGGTAAAGGTGAAGGTGAACTCGCTCAGTCGTGTCTGACCCTTTGCGACCCATGGACTGTAGCCCACCAAGCTCCTCTGTCCATGGGATTCTCCAGGCAAGAATACTGGAGTGGGTTGCCATTTCCTTCTCCAGGGGATCTTCCTGACCCAGGGATCGAACCCAGGTCTCCCACATTGCAGGCAGACGCTTTACCCTCTGCACCACCAGGGAATCCCATGTCTATACCTATTTACAAAGAAAGTCAAACTGACAGTAAAAATTAATCTTCTTCTTGAAGAAAAACCTTTGACATAAATTTGCTGCCATCATAATTTATAAAACATAGAACTATGGAAATTCTAAGTTCAGTACCCAGTGAAACTATCTTGCATCTCGGTAACATTTTAAGTACAACACAAAGGAATGAGCCTGAAAAAGCAAACAGATCAACCACAGTTAACTTTCCTTCTAATTGATGTTCCTCCTTGCAGTTTCCGAACAGGAGTTCAATCTTTGAAATACATGACATGCAAGGTCATCTAGGCTGCTACTTCGCGACAACCTTACACAGAGTAGAACCTTACACAGCCCATGGGAAGCCCCACTGATACCAGTCACACACAGCCAACAATCTGTGTGGACCACAACTGTGATGTGACCGTCAGTGAACAGAGACACTCGCTGATCAGAACTCAGACCCTTCCCTGAGCTTCGGCATGGAAACCCCGTCCGGGGAGGAACGAACTAAGCTCATGAGGGAAAGAGCCTCTCATCCCCATCTTTGGAATAGCATGGACTTTAAACAGGTCGATGATTTTGAAGAAACAGAAGCTGCGTTATTTGGTTAGCTTAGGGTGAACTGGTCAACCAACACAGTGGTGTTCTGATCTAGAAAAGGAAAGTTCTTTTACAGTAGCTGCTATTCTGTTTGTGGATCTAAAGTAGAAACATATCTATAAGCAATCGCTCCTTAAGACTAATGAATCTTCTGAAAGATTTGGTGGTGGTTTAGTCGCTAAGTCCGACTCTTGTGGACTGTAACCTGCCAACCTCTTCTGTCCATAGGGATTCTCTAGGCAAGAATACTTGAGTAGGTTGCCAGTTCCTTCTCCAGGGGATCTTTCCAACCCAGGAATCGAACCCGGGCCTCCTGCATTGCAGGCAGATTCTTTACCAACTGAGCTATGAGGGAAGCTGAAAGAATTATTTAGAGCAACACAAACACATGATGGTCAGAAATATACAACTAAATATACAACTAAAAGTTTGGGAGAAAGAAACCATGCTTTTACCTTTCTACTTGTAGCCTTCTTTCCTTGTCATCTTCTAACATATTTCAATATGTTCCAATATCTTCCAACCAATAGTTCTCATTTTCCAACAAACAGCTATAGGCCTGATTATCATGACTAATGGGCCATTTACCATACAGAATAACAAAATACTCTCATATGATTGTTCAGATTCTAAATTTATATATATTTATATATTTTATAATACATTTTACATATACATTTATATATGTAGTATGTATTATAAAATACAGACTTTCCTGGTGGCTCAGATTGTAAAAGTGTCTGCCTACAATGCAGGAGACCTGGGTTCAATTCCTGGGTTGGGAAGAGCCCCTGGAGAAGGAAATGGCAACCCACTCCAGTATTCTTGCCTGGAAAATTCCATGGACAGAGGAGGCTGGTAGACTACAGTCCATGGGGTTGCAAAGAGTCAGACACGACTGAGCGACTTCATTCACTTCACTTCTTCATACATTTATAAGTATATGCCACACAATGACACATATTTATATCACACAATGCACCCTAGATCCAGCCACAGGTAAACTGCGGCTTTGTTATCAAGGTCATGGATATTAATACCACAATGAGCTACGACTACTCTGCCTGTTTTAAGAATGATTGAAATGAAAAATCATTGACAATACCAAGTGTGGGTGAAACTATGAAACAACAAATACTGTCCTTCACTGCTTGAGCAAGTGCAAATTGGTTCATTCCTTTGGATAAATGTTCTGCAGTATTTACTCAAGCTGCACATATAACCCAGGAGTCTATTCAATGAACAACAATGTATTCACATGTAAGATCACAGGAAGATACAGGAATGCATGTCACAGCGTGGCTCTCAATAATGGAAATGACTCAAAGTCCACCAACAGTAGGGGAGATAAACCAACTGTGGCATGTCCACCCAGTGAAATACTGTACAGCAAGGAAAATGAGCCAGTTATTGAAACATACAACATAGATGAATGTAACAATGGTAAGGTCGAATGAAAGAATTTAGTCAGAAAATAACTCCGTTTATACAAAATCCACAAAAGAGGCCAAGTGAATTATGGTCTCAGAAGGAGGGACAATGTTTGCTTACCTTTAGCATGAAGGAAGAATTACTGATAGAGGTCAAAGGGGGCATCTTGGGTGCTAGTAATACTGATACCTATTTCTTGACCCGGCAGTTGGTTCACTTTGTGAGATCTCAGACTGAACACTTACAATTTTGTGTATTTTTCAGTATATATGTTACATATCAATAAGAATGCTTATTATCTTTTTAATTAAAATTTTTGTTTTGGCTGCACCATTCAGCTTGTGGGATCTTTGTTCTCAAACCAAGGATTGAACCTGGTTCCTCAGCAATGAAAACGCTGACTACTAACCATGGACTGCCAGGGAATTCCCAAGAATGTTTAAACATTAAAATTTTTAAAGTTAAAAATAAGCCTTTTACAGTTATTTTTTAAAACCTTTTAAAATTATATTAAAATTAAAAATAATATTTTTAAAGAAAAAAATAGATCTACTTTCAAGCCCAACTGTCTACATATGTAGATAATTGTATTAGTTTACTAGGGCTGTCATAACAGAACAACAGAAATGTATTTTCTCACAGTCTAGAGGCTGGAAGTTCAAGGCCATGGTGCTGGCAGGGTTGTTTGCTGCTGAGATCTCTCTTCTTGGCTCAGGGACACCTACCTTCTCCCCACTGTCCTCTCAATGGCCTATTTCTTGTGCACGCACATTCTTGGGGCGTCTTCTTTACAGGGGCATCAGATTAGGTCCCCACTCTTATGACCTCTGCTGCTGCTGCTGCTGCTGCTAAGTCGCTTCAGTCGTGTCCGACTCTGTGCGACCCCATAGACGGCAGCCCGCCAGGTTCCCCCGTCCCTGGGATCCTCCAGGCAAGAACACTGGAGTGGGTTGCCACTGACTTCTCCAATGCATGAAAGTGAAAAGTGAAAGTGAAGTCGCTCAGTTGTGTCCGACTCTTCACAATCCCATGGACTGCAGCCCACCAGGCTCCTCATTCCATGGGATTTCCAGGCAAGAGTCCTGGAGTGGGGTGCCATTGCCTCCTTATTACCTCTTTACTACCTTAACTGCCAAGTACAGTCACATCGGCAATTAGGGCTTCAACCTATGAACTCTGGGAGGGTTCCCAATTCAATCTATAATAAACTCTCTGACACTCTCAATAAAAAAAAAAAGAACACTTTTCTTTATGTAAAATGTTCACATTTTCAACCTCTAAAATATTTAAATCTCATTATCTTTAAGACCACCTCAAAGTACCAGGTGTTTCCCAAGTACTTTAAAGTCGTCATCATACACAGTTTGTGAAAATGTTTAAATCTAAGGTTTTCAAAATTACATGGAAATTATTTTTAATTCAAGGACAGGGAAGAAACCTAATTATATTTTAAAACAGAACCCAGTTTTACTGACAAAACACCATTCCAATACCGATTATACATGAACTCTCACCACAGACAAGTAATGAATATAGATGTGGATCACCTGTTTAACAAAACAACTACACATGATAAGAAGGAAACATTGAAAAGGAGTATTTTCAAATGATTTAACATAACACATACTTATTGTTACCACCTACCCTGCATTTCTCCAAATCCTCCAGTGAAACTTTATAATCTATTAAATATTTAGTAATGCCAGGGTGACTTATGCTTATTTTCAAATGGTCGCAAAATATGAACATGATTCTAATGGAATAGAGAATAAACTATCCAAGGAAAAATATAGTGTCTGACTCAGCATTCTTGCCAAAGATCTTGGTTATCCTTCTGTGACAGGATCAATGGGGCACCTTGGGGTTCATGATGCCTATGTAATTATACCCCAAATCTAGGTCACAGCAAGCACCTCATTACACTGAGATTCAAAGAGCTAAACCTTTATTTCAAGGAGACAAACTTTTAGGATAGTCTTTTTTCCAATCTGCTTACATGCTCACATGTGTTTTGGCAATATATATTTAAATTAATACTAAGTCACTTGGTAGCTCTCTTCATCATTTATAACTGTTTCATGCACATAATCTCATATATCACCAAGAACACAATGCAAAAGGAAGTTATCAGAAGGAAAAACAAAGTCTAGTTACTACACGCAGCATAGCAATCCCTATGGATTAAGGTACCAAACTTCATGAAAGGAGAATTCAGAGTCAAAGGGACAAAGGGAAAATGGTGCCCAACAACTGTCTTAAAAAGATATTTTTAGAGTTCAATGAATCCTAATTTATTTCTATCACAGTATCTTTGCTCACTAGAAATACTACAGTTTTTCTTTCCGTGCAATTTTGACCAGCTACCTGTCACTCCGCAGGGCTTTGCTGCAGCCTCTGTTTCCTAAGAAGCTTATTTCTTTCTGCTTCAGATCCTTCAGTCTTCAGTCTTGAGATGATTACTCAGAGTGTGGATTCTAGCCCTCCAGGGTCAATCTCCCAGCCCCAAAGGGCAGAATAAATATGGAGGCTTGAAATGGGAAAGGCCTTGGGTGATTTTCCTTTAAGGGGCTCATCTAAGCCAAGAATGAGGCACTCCACTCAGACCCAGGACACCTGAATTCTGCCCACAACAACATCAGGCCAACACACACCCCCCCTTAGTGCCCATCACACCCTGCCCAGCAACTCTGCCACCATCAGAACGTGGCCCCTCATGTAGCTTCATCTTCCTTTCTCATTTTAAATGTCTCTGAGCCACAAAAGTTCTGCTCCTTCTTAACCAGCTCTCTTTTTCTAACTTCCTGCTACCAAAATATATCCCAGGTTGCAGAGACGAGAACCAAAGTTCTTCCAGTTGCCTGGAAAGTTACTAAGGTTACTCAGACTTACCGTTGGTGCCTTTGATACAGGGAGCGGATGGCTGAACTCAGGTCATCCTTTGTCTGTGTCGGAAAAGTAGAAGGAGGCAGCAACCAGCCAAAAACAAAGTCCCCATAAATGTAACAGGTCAACATGTTTGGGCTGAACAGGTGCTAACTAACTTGGGGGAAAGACAAGGGGAAAGGACCCAAAAAGTAGTGAGGAAATGGTTGCCTTTCCAACAGAGATGGCGCAGCTCTCCTGGCGGCCAATCATCATCTCCAGGAGTGAGATCTCACAGACAAGAGATGATTTATGAGCCTGCTAACTAAGAGGGTGGTCCTTGCGCCAGGAAAGCAGAGTCACCCCAGCAAGCTCCTCCCACATTTCCCCTGCCACTGACAAGTATCAGCTTAAGATGCTCGTGCACCTATACCTGATGAGACTTTAGCCTCACCTGTAACCTGTTGTCCTCAGAGATCTGGTTGCCTCTGCTCTTTTTCTGGGAATGAAAGTTCTTTCTGTAACCGAGGACAAGAGTATTTTGATGTTAGGGATCCTGACACTGCTTAGGGGCATTCCCAAACTCCTGAGCAAGAATCCACATGAACTGAGACAAAGGCTTTGTCTCCAAAGGCAGTTTCAATTACGACTCCAAGATACCCTGTGCTCTATTTGAACTCAGTACCCTCGGCCTTTTCAAGAGCAGGGCTAATCTCTTTTCCAAGCCAAGCCCCAGGTGGGAGGAAGAAAACTCCAGCTGAAGGAACACCCTTATCTCAACTCACAGCAGGCGGTATGGATGCCTGCCACCCCCAACCCCCACCACCACTTTCACTTCCCCAATGAACCCCCCAAACCTGGAATCATTTCTACAGGAGTTCACTCTGTTATGAAGAAATCCTTTGTAATGAAGTTTGCATTTCTCTTTCCCCAACGTGCTGGGAAAGAATGTAATTACGACATACAGTCTCATTTAAAATTTAAATATATTAATTAAGAAGCTCCAACATTTTGGCCACCTGATGTGAAGCACTGACTCATTGGAAAAGACCCTGATGCTGGGAAAGACTGAACGCAAGAGGAGAAGGGGGCGACAAAGGATGAGATGGTTAGATAGCATCACAGACTCAACAGATATGAGTTTGAGCCAACTCTGAGAGATTATGAAGGACAAGGAAGCCTGGTGCGGTGCAGGTCGTGGGGTCGCAAAGAGTCAGACATGACTTAGTGACTGAACCACGAACGACTGTGACAGTCAATGGAACAATTTTCACTTCAATTAAAAGTAAGTACAGTAAGACTATCTAAATCATAGGGATGACACTGTTAAAACCACCTCTTGAAAAAACAAAATTGAATTCATTTTCATAGACTTCTTCAAACTGTGAATTAAAAAGCTCCTTTACCTGACGAACGAAGCTATTTGAGGTAGTGTCAGAAGAAGTGCTCCCATCGGATCCTTTAAATCTGTTTTTCCTTCTGGCTCCTTTTCCATATGACTACAAAAAAGAAAACCAAAAGACAAATGAGATTATTACGAGACCCTCACACAGGAATCTAGACCTAGTTCCAGAAAATGTTCTAGATCAAGACAAAGAATAAATTGCCATCACATGAGCATGATTAAAAAGTTATTGGAGACCAAACATATTCCACTTATATGTGGAATCTAAAATATGACACAAATGAACATATCTATGAAATAGACTCACAGAGAGAACAGACTTGCGGTTGCCCAGGGAGGCAGGTTGGGGAGAGAAGGGAGTGAGAGTCTGGGGTTAGCAGATGCAAACTCAGATACAGGATGGATAAACGACAAGGTCCTACTGCACAGCACAGGGAACTATATTCAACACCCTCTATTCAACATAATAGAAAAGAAGATGAAAAAGAATGTATATATGTACATAACGAAATCACTTTGCCGTATAGCAGAAATTAACACAACATTGTAAGTCAACTATACTTCAATAAAATAACATTTTTTTTAAAAGTGATTGGTGGAATCACAAATATTTATTTCAAATCAGTGACTTTATAGGGAGGAGAGGGTTCTAGAGAAAGCATTTCATAGTGGTGAATTGGGCTTCCCTGATGGCTCAGTGGTAAAGAATCTGCCTGCCAATGCAGGAGATGCAAGTTCAGTCCCTGGGTTGGCCAGATACTCTAGAGAAAGAAATGGCAGCCCACTCCAGTATTCTTCCCTGAGAAAGCCCACGGGCGGAGGAGCCTGGCCGGCTGCAAGTCCATGGCGTCACAAAAGAGCTGGTCGTGGCTTGGTGACTAAACAACTACCACAACTGCTGAATTAAAATAATTTAAGCTCTGTTAGCATACCTCTGGTCAAGAGGCAGAGGCCACTAAAGATAACGCGTTAAAAAAGATAAACATTTACGTGTAGGAGGGACTGGGGTAAAATTACCGTGAGAGGAAAGCAACTTGTCAAAACCCTTCAGAAAGATGAATGCAGCTGTTGCTGGTCAGTCACTCAGTTATGTCTGACTGTTTGCGACCCCACGGACTGCAGCACGCCGGGCTCCTCTGTCCTCCACTGTCTCCTGGAGCTTGCTCAAACTCATGTCCGTAGAGTCAATGATGTCATCCAACCAACTTGTCCTTTGTTGCCCCCTTCTCCTATCCTCAATCTTTCCCCGCATCAGGGTCTTTTCCAGTGAGTCAGCTCTTCACATCAGGTGGCCAAAGTATTGGAGCTTCAGCTTTGGGATCAGTCCTTCCAATGAATATTCAGGGTTGATTTCCATTAGGATTGACTGGTTTGATCTCCTTGCTGTCCAAGGGACTCTCAAGAGTCTTCTCCAGCACCATGGTTTGAAAGCATAATGAAGTACTGTTTCCCAGCAGTGCTGAACAGCCCCTTTGTGGTTCTTTTCATGTTTTAATTTGTAATTTAACAGGTATTCCTATATTGGTGTGGTCCTTCCACATGATGGCTCAAGAACCTTTACAATGTAAATTCTAACTTTACATATTTTAGATTAGCCTAGGTTGATCAATCTAGATGAAATATGAATGAATCACAGTGTCAATTCTTCATATTGCATGGATTTACAGATTGGTTTTGGGAAATGTCGAAAGAGCTATGGAAGTGGTAGTGAATTACATGAAATTAAAACATTTTGTACAATTTTTCTGGCCCATTGTTGTAATGTTTGAATATGATGTGAAAAGCTTGTTCTTTTGTTAATAGGAATAGAGAAGAGTTTTATTTGAGCTGCTGAGAACTACAGCCTGAAAGACAGCTTCTCAGATAGCTCTGAGGAACTGTTCTGGAAAAGCATTGTTTTCACCAGTTTATTTTTTTTTATTTTATCGAAATATAGTTGATTTACAATGCTGTATTACTTTCTGCTGTACAGCGAAGTGACTCAGTTATATATGTGTATATATATATACACACACACACATATATATATTACTTTTTACATTCTTTTCTATGATGGTTTTTCACAGTATATTGAAGATGGGAACATCCTTGTTGTTCATCTCAAAAGCCTGCTTTTTAATCACTCAATTATTCTGCTGAGAAGGCAAGAAAAATAAATTTTATGGAATTGTAATAATAAGTAGTAGTAGTAAGCATTTCAGAACAAGACGTTAAAGGTAAGACAGTTTGTCTCAGTAGTAGGATAAAGCCAGGCACAAACACCTACAAATGAACTTACTTTTTTTAAAAAACTATATCTACAGCTTACTTTCAGAGCACTAAAAATAAACTATACATTTATCTATGGCTAATTCTAGACAGGAATAAAGTTACTGAGAAAACCACAGATTAAAATATAAGTAAAAAATAGCTCAGCACTGAGCTTTACAGGTAAGTATACACAGGCAGGGATGCTGGTATTGCAGACCTTGAGCAAGTTTCATAACCTCTCTAAACCTCAGTCTTCTCATCCTTAAAATAGTAAGACTTACCTTCCAGGTGGTTTAGGTATTAAATGAAGGGATGTATTTATAACATTTAGTGTAAGATCTAGCACATGATAAGGGCTCAAAACAATATTATAAAATGTGATACCCACATTAGAGTGACAAGGGTGGAGAAGAATTGGGCTAAAATGTATTATGTGTTTAGAAGGCCCACAGAGACTTCATTGGATGCTCAGAATTAACAAAATTTGCCTTTTTAAAATCACCATGTTCGGGTTTTGAAAATGCTACTTTTGTTATATTTCACACATTCATATGGTTTTCATTAAAATGGAAATATAAACCATAATATACATAGCACTTAGGCAAGCTGAAATCTCTTACAAACATTTGTGTTATGAGTAATTTAGATGAATTTGCAATCAGTGAGAGGGGTGGTATAATTTTAAAGCAAAAATTTGCCTTAAATATGTTTGTTCTCTTCCAAGTACTGAAGGGATTTATATAATACAAATGTGTTTCCATGGCATTTAATTAACTCTCGACTTCATAAAAGGAAAGACAATCTAGGCTGGGCTTTCATAATGCAAGGTTCTCTTCACGTAACAGCATATTCTTCTTACTTTTGTAAACATTACGCAGTAAACTGTTGAAAAATAACATTCTTTCAACAATGTTCCTCCTTTTCCAACTATTATGGAAAGGTTCGCACAGAAGTGTCTTCCAAGGCCTAGCAACGTTAAAGTTTGAAAGTCTCCTTAAAATTAAAAAATAAATTTTTTATATTATTCCATGTGGTAAAATACTTATTACCTTGAAAGCTGTTTTAAAGCCCAACATACTTCCTTGAGGGAAGGTGAGGGCAAGTCTATGTTAAATTTACTATGTACCTTCATTTGGAGTATAAATTATCTTTGAGAATAAAAACAAAATATTCTATCATCCCAAGTGCTGTTTGTGTCCCAACAGCATTGTTTGGACATGGGTGGAAAAAGCTTCTTTGAAGTCATACCATTATCATTTATTTTGGATTTTTAATGATAGATATGCTTTTACTATTCAGCTGCTTTAGAGTATAAGCTTTTTCATGGCTGCTGACACTGCCCAGCAGGCACTGTGAGAACCACACAATATTTAAGACAGCCAGTCCCAGGGGAGGCTGCTGTTCTCTGCAAAAAAATGAAACACATTTAAAAAGTCATTTTAATTTTTCCTGGCCCCTGGGGACACTGTTCATAAACACTATTTCAGGTGTACTTAGCTACAAATGCCATGTGTCTAAGTTGGATTATTACAGGTTTCAACTGTACTAAGATTCAGCTGATACACTTAAAAAAAGATGGCATACTGAATTGCACACAAACTGGTGATAATTTATTTTTATTTTTTTGGCCACACGACATGTGAGACCTTAGTTCCCTGGCTAGGGATTGAACCCACGTCCTCTGCATTAGAAGTGTGGAGTCTTTACCACCGGACCACCAGGGAGGTCCCCTGGTGATAGTACTGAGAAAAAATACCTTTTCCTTCAGTCACTTAAATGTATGAGGGATGATTTATTCAAAGTGTTTCTGCTTAACGGTGTTAAAGCAAGTTCTTATTCATTATATATGTTTACTGAAAGTCAAAATAGATATGCCTAATTACACTTCTATTCTATTTACTAATTTCAGCAGTACTTTCTCTCTTATAATCTTCTTTTTTTAAAAAAAATGTAACTGTTGAGTGATGCTTCAATAATGAGTTATTTCCTATAACCATATCCAGGATCAAGAAGAAAATAATTAAAGCAACTTTTGCAAAGCTAATAGTCCATCTTTACATGCTTTTAAAAAGGGTAGTGAAAATTAATACTACCATTCCCAAATGAAGCTACATTAAGTTCCACACATATTTAAAATTGAGTCTAACTTACTAAAATGTCATCTGTATAAGTTATTCAAAATTCTGGAAAGTGAGGATCAGAGTGTTTCAGATGAAGGAATTAAAAAAAAAGAAGTGAAGGCCAACCCTCACCCAAATGGTAAAAGACAGGAAAGAATAAGTATTCAAATATGTAGCTGCCTAAACTTGGAAAAGAAATATAGTTTTCTTAACTGGCTACTTCAAATCCAGCTACTTTTATGAGCAATGGGGTTTCTAAATCTTTTTTAGCAACACTAAGTATCTAAACATCTGCTATTAAATATATGAAATGATTAATAGAGTTTCAGGATGTAAAGGAAGAGAACACAGCCAGGCTGCCAAGAGTGCCAAGTGTAACCCATAATACTCTCTAGGATACATGCAGACCCCTACATCCCTACAGTCTAAAAGTCACTAATGTCTACTCATTGCCTCTTAATAATAGTTATATTAGCTTAATAAGGAGAAGGAAATGGCAACCCACTTCAGTATTCTTGCCTGGGAAATCCCATGGACAGAGGAGCCTGGCGGGCTACAGTCCATGGGGTCACAAAGAGTCGGACATCACAGAGCACGCACACAGCTTAATAAAACCAGTGACGTCAACCACAGCAAATAGGAAAAAAAGAAAACTGTGTACAACATCACTCATTATTACAGAAATGCAGATCGAAACTACAATAATGTATCCCCTCACACTGGTCAGAATGGCCATCAACGAAAAGTCCACAAACAATAAACAGAGAGGGTGTGGAGCGAAGGGGACCCTCCGACACTGTTGGTGGGAATGTATGTTAATGCAGCCACTATGGAGAACAGTATGAAGGTTCTTTAAAAATTAAAAACAGAACTACCATACGACCCAGCAGTCCCATTTCCAGGAACATACTCTGAAAAAGACCCATTATTTAAAAAAGACACACGCACCTCAATGTTCATTGCAGCACAATTTACAACAGCCAGAACATGGAAGCAACCTAAATGTCCATGGGCAGATCAATGGATAAAGAGGAAGATGTGGCACATATATACAATGGACTACTATTCAGACATAAAAAGGAATGAAACTGGGATGTGGATGGATCAAGACTGTGTCATACAGACTGATATAAGTTAGAGAAAAACAAATATCATATATTAAACGTATATAGAGAATCTAGAAAATGGTACACATGAATCTATTTGCAGGCAGGAACAGAGACATGGTAGTGGGGGGCAAAGGAGGGATGAAGTGGGAGATTGGGATTGATATATGTACACTGTTGTTTTAGTCACTAAATTGTGTCTGACTCTTTTGCAACCCTCTGGACTGTGGCCTGCCAGGCTCATCTGTCCATGGGATTGCCCACTGGAGTGGGTTGCCATTTCCTTCTCCAAGGGATCTTCCCAGGGATGGAACCCGCATCTCCTGCTTGGAAGGTGATTCTTTACGACTGAGCCACCTGGGAAACCCCCATATATACTCTGTGTAAAATAGACAGCTAGTGGGAAGTTGCTGTGTAACACAGGAAGCTCAGCTCAGTGCTGTGACAACCTAGAGGGGTGGAATGGGGGGAGGTGGGAAGTGATCTATGTGTATATATAGCTGATTCACTTTGCTCTTCAGTAGAAACTAACACAATGTTGTAAAGCAACTATACCCCCAATACAAAAATAAAAAGTAAATTACCTCTCCTAAAACAGTAGACAAGTAACATTTCAGAAACCAGAAAAAAATTTAAGAAATTACCACAAATATATGAATGACATTAAAAAGATAGCCACCATTCACCAAGATTATGTTAAGATCATCTTCATCTGAAAGACTGTTTTCTTTGATACTAAATAACTTTTAAAGTTGGATTACACTCTTAAACTCAGCAAATGGTCACATGTCCACAGGTCATTGAAACCTAATCTCTGTATGATTGGAAGCAGACAGTAGTTAATTACAGCAGACACCAGTTAACTAGAGACTTCAGCCCAGTTTTGCATACAAAGTTGGCTTGGTGGCCCCTGGGAATAGTTTTGAAGATGTCAGCTTCTCTGGTTGATGAATAAGGTAACAGTTCTCCTCCCTATGAACTCCTCCCTGTGAGCATAATGCTGATAACCTGAAATTAGTTTCCAGCCCTCTTGATCAGCATTCACTGATATTTATCCCTTCCAAATGCAAACTTTCCTCATCTTAGGGTCTGAAGCAAAGGCAACCAAAACTCCACGGAGAGGACTCAGACAGTTAATATCCTTATTTACCATCAGTTTGGGTGAATGAGGCTATCAGGTCCTTTACTAGGAGAGAAGGCAGTGAGATATCTCCTCCCTAGAAAAGGGAACAGAGCAAGTTCTCCATATGCACTGGTTTACACAAAAGCAGAAAGGAATCAAGAAACAAAATAAATAGAGCTCTTCAGGTAGAGAAGGGAGAGGAGAGAAGGCCAGGGCGGGAGATGGTCAAGGGCCAAGCTTGCCTTCTTCACAGTTTACCTCCAGCCATGTTTGGAAAGAACTATTAAGACAGTCCCAGTCACTTAAGTGGTGTCATAATTAATCTGAACTCCCCGTCATTGTGAAAGCCCATGTTGTGCCATAAACTCTTGGCAGGACCGAGATAAGTCCCCACAGTCACAAAATCTAGGAGGGCTAATTCTTTACACGCACAGGATTAACATATTTTGCTCAGCTTCTCTCTCTTTTTATTTGAGTATAACTGCTTTACAGTATTGTGTTAGTTTCTACTGTACAGCAAAATAAATCAGCTATATGTATACTTACATCCACTCATTTTTGGATTTCCTTCCCACTTAGGTCACCGAAGAGCACTGAAGTAGAGTTCCCTATGCTACACAGTAGGTTCTCGTTAATTATCTATTTTATGCATAGTATCAATAGTGTGTAGATGTCAATTCCAATCGCCCAATTCATCCCATACTCAGCTTTTCTTAAAAGGACCAAGGCAACAGACTATATAATTCAATGCAACCAAACAGAGCAACAGGTAAACTAATTCTTTACATAAAAGGAAAATAGAATAGGAACATAAAACCACAAAACCAACTAAATCTCCAGTCACTCAGATAGACAGATATTATGTTTTGAGGTTTAAAACGCACTCAGAAATCCTGATGAGCAGGTTTGTAAATTTCGCCCAGGCAATGTCAGAACAAAATCCCATCAGAGAGGCAAGTGATGGAGGCTGGGGGTGAAGGTTAGACAAGCAAGGTTAGAGGGGCAAGACATGGAAGCCCAGGACCCAAGTCCATTATGCGAAGAGGCTGCAAAGGCTGAACTGAACCTCAGACCCCAAAAAGTCTCTGGAAAGTGGTACTGACCTGGGGGAAGAGCTGCTGCTCTTTTTAGATAAGCAAGCACCTTGCTGCAGGATTCAGGATGTTGCCCTGACCAGGCTGTATTAGACAATGTGCTTGAGAAGCATCTGGCAAACTCGGATGGGGTGGAGCCAGCTGGGTTTCGTTGCCAGGAGCAAAACAAACAGGCCCTCTGCTTACTGTGGGTTCATCTCCAGGTGCAATTGGAGGTCCTGGTTACCAGCTCTTTGAGGCCTAAGTGCTGAGATCCTGCTCTTGCTTCACCTGTTTCCTCCTCTGCTGCATCCTGGTCTCAGTTCCTTTCACCCTGAGTGTGCATCCACTCAGCCTCCTTCCAGATCTGTTCAGCTCCCCGGAGAATTCCCAGTGCTGTGCTTTTAGACTAATGCTGTCCAATAGAAATAAAAGTCACCTACGTAATAGGAATTTTCTAGTAGCTCTATTAAAATGGTAAAAGGCAACAGAGCAAGTGAATTGTAATAATGTATCTGGCTAAATGTATCAAAGGGCATCCAGTGGCCAAGATGGTCAAGAATTCGCCTGCTGGGAGACTTGGGTTCAAAAGATCCCCTGGAAGAGGAAATGCAGCCCACTCCAGTATTCTTGCCTGGAGAATCCCCATGGACGAGGAGCCTGGTGGGCTGCAGTCCATGGGGTCGCAAAGAGTCAGACACAACTGAGCAACTTTCACTTTCATGTCCCTGTGATCGTACTTTTGATACATTGTGCTGTGCTGTGCTTAGTCCCTCAGTCGTGTCCAACTCTTTGTGACCCCATGGACTGCAAAGTCCATGGAATTCTCCAGGCCAGAATACTGGAGTGGGTAGATGTTCCCTTCTCCAGGGGATCTTCCCAACCCCACTATCAAACTCAGGTCTCCTGCATTGCAGGTGGATTCTTTACCAGCTGACCCACCAGGGAAGCCCAAGAATACTGGAATGGGTAGCCTATTCCTTCTCCAGAGGATATTCCAGACCCAGAATCCAACAGGGGTCTCCTGCAAAATACAGGTCTCCTCTGAACCTCTGAAAGAAATTGACTTTCATTGAGATAATATCCTTGATATTTCTTCATCTGTATGTATATTTTTATTTTTTAATTCATTTCTAGTTGGAAGATGGCTTCCCCAATGGCACAGAGGTAAAGAATCCACCTGCAATGCAGAAGACATGGGTTCCATCCCTGGGTCTAGAAGATCCCCTAGAGAAGGAAATGGCAACTTGCCCCAGTATTCCCAGCTGGAAAATTCCACAGACAGAGGAGCTTGGCAGGCTACAGTCCATGGAGTCACAAAAGAGTCTGACATACTAAGTGACTAAGTACACACACAATTGGAGGATAATTGTTTTCCAACGTTGTGCTGGTTTCTGCCATACACTGTGAATCAGCCATAAGTATACATGTGTGTGCATGCTAAGTTGCTTCAGTTGTGTCTTACTCTTTGTGACACTATGCAGTGTAGCAGGCCAGGCTCCTCTGTCCATGGGATTTCCCAGGCAAGAGTACTGGAGTGAGTTGCCATGCCCTCCTCCTCTGCTGCTGCTAAGTCACTTCAGTCGTGTCCGACTCTGTGCGACCCCATAGACGGCAGCCCACCGGGCTCCCCCGTCCCTGGGATTCTCCAGGCAAGAACGCTGGAGTGGGTTGCCATTTCCTTCTCCAATGCATGAAAGTGAAAAGTGAAAGTGAAGTCACTCAGTCCTGTCCAACTCTTAGCGACCCCATGGACTAGAGCCCACAAGTCTCCTCCGTCCAGGGGATCTTCCAGGCAAGAGTACTGGAGTGGGGTGCCATTGCCTCTTCCTGCCCTCCTCTTCTAAGTATGCTGCTGCTGCTAAGTCGCTTCAGCCGTGCCCGACTCTGTGCGACCCCATAGACAGCAGCCCACCAGGCTCCCCTGTCCCTGGGATTCTCCAGGCAAGAACATTGGGGTGGGTTGCCATTTCCTTCTCCAATGCATGAAAGTGAAAAGTGAAAGTGAAGTCGCTCAGTTGCGACCCCATGGACTGCAGCCCACCAGGCTCCTCTGTCCATGGGATTTTCTAGGCAAGAGTACTGGAGTGGGGTGCCATTGCCTTCCTCTAAGTATACCTAAATATATATATACATATATATATATATGTCACGCATATTTTGTATTTTTAAGTTATCTGCATTTTTAGTTCATTTGTACCTGCCTACTTATTTGATCTATATTTTGATGTCTTTTAAAATGTGTATTTTACACGTACAGCACATCTCAGTTCAAACCAGTCACATCTCAAGTGCTCAGAAGTCACATGTGACTAGTGGCTACTGTGGTGGACGGCACAGATCTGGAGTTTGGAGGGACAGAGTTCGGTCAGCAACTTGACTTTGGAGGCAGACTGTGTCCAAGTTTGCACTGAGATTGTTCAACAGGCTACCTTAAAAGGGATGTGATGTGCTTAAAACTTAACTCTGAAGCATTTGCAGTTAGATTGTCACTTGCTTCTCATGTAAGAAATAGATCTATTTTATGACCATCTCCTAGGGTTTGAGAGTAGAAGGGTGCACCCTCCCTTGGCAGGATTTCTGACAGGAAAAAGGATCTTTTGCTTTGTTCATATAGAACGTGCAGTATAACCCAGAGGTGAAAGAGAAAGGATTCTTCAGACCAATGACTGCTGAGAGAGAGATTTCACAAACGAAAACTCCATTTCTCGGGGGAATTACGGTGACTCAGTGTTGCAAAACAGAGGGATGCTCCAGAGACAGTCTTTTTTTCCCCAGGTGGTTTATTGCTGGCCTAGCCTGCCCAGAGACATGGAAGAGATGCCTTCCCAAGTTTTCACAGCCCTGTGATGACATGATTTATTAGATATCAAATAAAGAAGGCAATGCTCCCCTCAGATAATGGCTGTGATATGAACACAATTCAGGGGGAAATGCTTTCATTTTTGGCAGGTAGAGCAAGGAGAAGGATGCTGATGCAGCTGAACATTTATGCCTCTTACCTGCCTCTGTTATCCATTCCTCCTTGCCTCTCTCATTCAATCACTTGTAATTCCTATGGACTGGGTCTCTCTGTGTCCATCCGTAGTCCTGTCCTATCTATTATCTTTTCTCTATTTTCAGTTTAGACCTCATTACTTCTTGTCCAAACAGTTACATCAATCTCCCCTCCAGCAGCTCTACCTCTGGACTCCTGAGACTCCCAACTCCCATACAGCATGCTCCCAGGTGAATCTTCTCCATGAGCTGTTACACTGCTCCTTCCCTCAACCCCTTCCAAGGCTTTTTGTTGTTCATTACATTTCAGGTTCCAAAGCCTTCAAGATGTGGCCTCAATTGCCTTGTCAGACTTCTGCTTGACTAAGCTCCAATCTGTACCTGTCCACGCTTTTCAAACTAGGGATTACAAATGTATCAGACTTGTAACTGCTGTTACTTGGCAGTCAGAATAGCTCCCTGAAGAGCTCTGGAGCATCTCTCTGATAATCTGCTGAAATCTGACCCAGACTTCAAATCCCTTCTCAAATGCTACCTCTTCCATGAAGTCCTTATAGATTACTCCAAATAGAGTATCTGTGATCTTTTCCTTATTAACCATCTAAGATTCAGTATTTCTCTTAGAGCCCCATGCCATACAATAGTCATCCATTCACCACCCTTGCAGCTAGTGGAATGTACATTCTATGAAGGTAGAAAGTGCGTCTTCTCCTTTCTGAATCATTTCCATGTTGGCAGCAACATCACAAATACTTGTTGCCTTACGTTTAACTACATAAATCACTAAGTAAATTAGTGTCTCTTCTCTGAATGCAGTCATGCTTTCTATTTTGCCCTAACTTTGATCTCCAGGAATTCAGGAACTCTATTTTTATCATAAGAATAAAAACTGGAGGGGAAAAAAAAAAAAAAACCTGAAGGAAGATCAAAGAGAAAAGAGGATCTAAAAGTCCTTTTCTCTATCAATATTTAAGACCTTCATCCTAAAAAAAAAAAACAAAAGGAAGTCCCTGAGTACATTTCTTGCTCTCATCTAACCTAGTGAGTATCTAGATAAAATCAGGAGCCTAGAACAAACGTGACAGGTGTTGGTAAGAATTCAGGCCCACTGGCAGAGGCCAGATGGAAATGTAGGTTGTTAGTTACATGTCCCCACTTGGTTCTGGCAGCCTAACAGCTCAAGGCTCACTAAAATCTAGCTGTCTTACCTCTAGGAAAGAATGAATTCCTGTACAAAAGTGTGGATTTCTGATTAAACGAATGATTGGTTTCTACATTTTTTTCCTGCATTTCAAATCAAAATGAATGGTGTGTTTTAATCTGCACTTTTAATTCCCAGTGATAAAGAAAGTTCAACAAAGCTCCATGACCATGCCACTGGAACTACCATTATTAACAGTATTAAAATAGCTAAAGCAGTCAGTTTCTATCACCTATGAAAACAACTAAGCAGCCAAACATTTTATTACTGTGGCCCACTCCTGCTGTCCTTACTACATACAGTAAATAAGACTAAGGCATTCTCTCCAGCATATACAAATATAAAGTAACAAATTACGTACTTAGAAATTTGACATAAGTATAAAATTATAGAATCTTCCCACAATTTACAATATAGCAAGTGGAGGTTTGAAATCAACAAGCCAGCATCACTAAGCAGAGACATTCTCCAAAGTGATGCTTGAAATGAAACCCTAACCTCTTTGCCAAGCAGCCCACAGTTAGAAGTCTTAAAATATTTCCCTTCTAGGAAAAAAGTTGAGAGACTCCTTACCCTGAGAACTGGAGGTGTCTGTAATCCAAACTGTACCTGCCAAAGCCTTACGTAAAAGGCACCTTATCAGTGCCCAGTGCCTACAACTGACATCTCCTATTTCACAACGAGCAGCAACCCGGAATTTCCCCAGAAACCGCTAATACTCATCAGAAGGTGGCCTCGGAGCTCTCTGAGATGGCTAACATTTCAAGACCAAGGGAAAAATAAAAACTTTCGCGTCCCCAACTCGCTCTCTTCTGCAGCGTGAGCGAGGGGTCCAGGCAAACCTGGCCAGTGTCAGGAGGGGAGCCGAGCTGTCCCAGCGGTGTAACGCCCGGGTGCCCAGGGGGGTCGCAGCTGCTTGTGGGGAGGCAGGGGCAGAGCGCCCCCTCCCACCCCATCATACGCCCCCTACTCCCACCCCGGCTCGGAGCTGGTCTAAAAGGGTCGGCGTCGGAGCAGAGTTGTAGAACCCCCCCGGCACCCCCACCCCCGACTCACGATCTTGAGCAGGTCCAGTCCGCCCGCCTGATTCATGGCTGTCCATGCGCCTCTCCCGGGAAGGGGCGAGGAGGGCTGGCCTCGGGGGGCAGCCTCTGAGGACCTGGAGTTCTCTCCCGCCCCCTTCCCACTGGCTTTGGGGAAGCAGAGGAAAATGGAAGCCGGAGAAGAGCCGGGGTTGGGGGGGAGAGCGGGAAGGCGGAGAGGAGCGGGGGGCGCCGGCGCCGGGAGAGGGAGAAGTGGGTGGCAAAGCGCGAGGGAAGGCGGCGGCGGGGAAGACCCAGGCCGGAGCGGACGGCCGGGCGAGGGATCCTCGCAGAGCAGGCGGCGGGCGGGATGGAGCCCCGGCGCCCGGGCGGCTCACAAAGGAAGGGGAGGGCGCGGCGCTCTCGCTACCTGTGCGGCCGCTCCGAGCGCCCCCGCGGGAGCCGCGTTCTCCAGCAGTTCCATCGGGATCTCCTGCGCCACCGCCGCCGCCGCTGTGGGAGGCGACTTGGACATGTCGCTCTGGACCATTGGCGAAAAGTCGGCCGGGAGCCAGCAGCCAGGCCCCCCCNCCTGGGGGAGGAAATGGCAACCCACTGCAATATTCTTGCCCAGGAAATCCCATGGACAGAGGAGCCTGGCGGGCCACAGCCCGCAGGGTCGCAAAGAGTCCCCACAACTGAGCCACTGAGCACACACTAAATTATTCTGGGATACAGTCCTTGTTCTCAAAGATAAACGTATCCATCTCCATCATACATTGTTTGAATCAGGCTTAAAGAACTAGTGTTGGTATGGTTAAAGATTTGGGCATATATATCCAAAATGTTATTGCTGATTTTTCTAATCTTTGGTGTTAATACTGTCATTGTAATTTAAATGTTACTGGGTGTTCAAAAGCAAATTTGTAGAATAAGAAATTAGATATGTGGTTCCCAGAGGTGGGAGGGGTATTAGCTGAAGGCAGTCAAAGGTGCAAACTCCCAGTTATAAGGTATGTAAGCACTAGGGATGTAATGTACAAGATGAGAAATATAATGAGCACTGTTCTATGTTACATGTGAGGACTGTTAACAAAGTAAATCCTAAGAGTTCTCATCACAAGGAAAAATTTTTTTTCTATTAAAAAAATTTTTGTATTTATATGATGATGGTTTTCACTAAACTTATTATGATAATGATTTCATAATGTATGTAAGTCACATCATTATGCTGTGCACCTTAAATTTATGCAGTGTTGTAATTCAATTAAATCTCTATAAAACTGGAAGAAAAATAAATATTTCCAAAATAGGGAAGAGACATGACAATGTTAAACAGAAGCAGTGAAAAACTGGTTAACAACATTTCACAATAATAATAAAATCACATTTTGAAAAGCAACAGAGTGGGAGTTAGGAAGCTCTTGGTTAGGATACGGGTGGGTATCCAGCTAGTGAGGGAGGTGGCACTCTCTGCTTTGCAGCCATGGCTAACAGCCTTCTGAAAACCTTGGCTAAGGTTTTTTTTTTTTAAGTTTCATTTATAACAATCAGCAGCAGTTTTGCCTGTGTGCATGTGTATATGTATGCATGTATGTACATAAGAAAGTGGAAAAGACTAGGTATTTAAAGATTTTGGAGTTATAATCTCTTTGAGCTTCATGATCTGCTGATATTTCCTTAAGAAAATGTTTTAATTCCTCTTAAGAACATTAAAAAACAGATAACATTAACTCTGGTTTTAGATTAGAGTGTAAATTCTGTGTGGGTGGGAGCCACGCTTATTCACTTGAGCACACTCAGAATCTTGATTAGAAGCATGGACAATGAAGATCAGGAATTTTGTAGTTTACAGTCTACTTAGTAAGCACTTAGAAACCAGTTAATGCATACTTGAAGGAATGAATGACAGATGCATTCTAATATTGTTTTTAAAATGTCAGGTCTGATGAAACTTGTTTCCCCATGACATCTGTTGGATTTCTTATAGTATACTTAATTATCTGTGCATTTGCTTTTAATTATGAACATTTGGGAAGTAGAATTTTATCTTTCATCAGATTTTTAAAGAGACCACAAAATAGAAGAACAACCTTGCAAATCATTTAAAATAATGCTTACAGTCAAAAGGCAAGTCAAGTTTGAATTAAACGTTTAAATGATAGAGTGTATTTTATTCATTCCATTAATTTATGATACAGAATGGTGTTTTCTGTTTGTCTCTGCCACTAGACAGGGTTCCTTGGGGGCAGCCAATTGGGTCTTACTCATTTTAGCGTCTCTTGCATCCAGCATGGTGTCTGACACTTAGTTGGAACCTGAAAACTCCTGTTGCATAAATGGATGAGTGAATGATCTGTTTTCATATGTTTTAAAAGATAGCATATTAACTTCGCAAATTTTAAGATACAAAGACATTTACCTAATCACAACTTTTATGAAAGGATTATATTAATTCTTTCCTTATAACCTGTGTAATTAATTAGCTTATATTGAACAGTAACATTATACAATGTACCCATTCAGGCTGTAGCCTGACTTGTCATAGTTTTCAAATAAAAAGTAACACCACATTGCACCTACCTAAAAAAGGGAATAATGTCAGAATAGATGGGGGTGGGGGGTAAATTCTTGGGAAATTTATCATGGATGTTTTCTAAATTATGGTCAGTTTTGTTTTTAACTTGACTTGTACAGTACTTAAAAGCCACAGATGAAACCTATAATTTGATATGGAAAGCCCAATTCTTTTCAATGTTAAAAGGTATGCAGATGCATCCCAGTAATAATGGATGTACAATCATCAGCTGAGGCATTTAAATACAGATGACTAATTTGTTCAAGCTGTATGTGAACTCCGGTATGCTCATTCGTCGTTGTAATGGACAGGCATATTCTGGGCATTATTAATGCTCTGAGATGAGAACAGAGGCTAAAAAGAAACACTGGCCAAGGAAGCCAGAAGTTTTATAAGAGTTGGGTTTCCCCCCCTTGTAAATAGAAGAACCAATGATTATAATTACCTTACTTCTCTCTTGCCTATAGATTTGTGGTTGTATTTAAGACCTTGGAGTAAGAGTTCTTTAGGACAGATATGCACCAATGTGATTTCTCATCTTACTTAGTAAATCATTTTCCATCTCATTTATGGTTCTAGATTTCAGACATTATTCATGGCATTTTCATAAGGGTATACCTGTATCAGTCACTGGTATATGAATTGTTATGATACATTCCACTAAGTTACACACTTGCTTTTTGAAAAGTATAAAATGAATGCCCTGAATCATTAATTATTATTTAAAAGCATATAAAGATGCAAGTACATGCCATATAAGGGTTGTACGTGTGTGTGTGTTGTGTGTGCATATAGTGAAAGGTTACAGCTGAGATGTGTAAGTGGTTGGGGAAAGCTTAATTTCACTTCCAAAGTAAATGCTTCATTAGAAGTAATAAGGTTTCATGAGTTCTTAAAACTACCCAAGAGACAGAGGTCTGGAATATCCAATATTGTATAACTTTCTAGTTTTTAGTTTCACATTGATTTATAATTTATGATTTGATTCTCATCCAAATTATAACTATAACAACTGGTACTTTGGCTTACATACAAGTTGCCAGGCCCTGTGCTAAGGATTTATATATGTCATCTCATGTGTGAAGTAGGTATTACTGTTCCCTAAGTTAGCATAGATCAAATTTCTATAACAAATAAGCTCTAAGTATTTAGTGGATCAGAGAACAAGAAATGCATTCCTTTGATGCTGGGGTAAGTGGTTCACCATCAGAAGGGGCTCTGCTTCATGCTCACATTTAGGACCAAATTTTTGAGTAACGATCTACCATTTTGAAAAATGTGGCCATGGAACATACATGGCGGACAGGTGGAGCTTGCAAATTTTTATTGGCCAACCTTGGAAGTGGTCTGGATCTCTCCTCCTTACATTTTATTGGCTAAAACGCTATCCCATGAAAAACCTACAAGTCAAGCTGTGAACCATAGTCCAGTTAGGAGAGTGAATTTTGATGAAGAACTAGCAAAGACTGACGTCACCAAGCCTGAATAGCTGACAAGTGGCAGGAATTACACATGAGTTTTTTAAACCCCAACTCTATGACCTGTTTTCAGTTTCCTGGTGGACTTCAATTACTCTGCCACCCAGGTTAAGACTGCATTTCTGGTTGGAGAAACAGATTTTCATATTTCTATTGCTGCATGCTGTGATGACTACATTCATGTACTTGCTAGAGATAAGCCTGCTGTGAACAGCAGAAATGTTATTAATCCATGTCATTGTTTATGTGTGTGTCTGCTATAATCCAGGGCAATAGAGGTATTGGCATTGAATGAAGTACGACTCCTACACTTACTGAACACACAGTAGACTAGACAACACAGGTTATAAGTGAGTAATGCTTTAAATGTACAAGATGGAACCTTTGAAGTTATTTCTCTTTGCTGGATAGTTACCCACAACTCTCTGTTTCATGCTTGATCGTTCTGCCCTCTGCCTGGAAGGACATGCTCTTTCACTAGCAGCAACACCAGTTGCTTTTAAAATTCTGTTCCAGGAAGCTTACCCTTATTACTCTGGTGTGGGATGAAATTCCTTTCCTTGCTTTAAAAAGAAAAAAGTGTTTTGTTTTGTTTTGAACTTACCAGCTTGAAAGAAAATGACCATGTCTCTCTTCTGCACAAAATTAGATGCTTCTGTTCATCTTTATTTTTTTTTTAATTTTCATTTTATACTGGAATATAGTTGATTAACAGTGTTGTGTTTCAGGTGTACAGCAAAGTGATTCAGTTATACATATATAAGTATCTATTCTTTTTCAATTTTTTTTCCTATTTAGGTTATTACAGAATATTGAGCAGCATTTCCTGTGCTCTACAGTAGGTCCCTGTATGACGTGTTCATCTTTATACTCCTAGATCCCTTGTCCCACACTCACTAAAGATTAGCACAAACTTAGGGACTTCCTTGGCAGTCCAATGGTTAAGACTCTGTGCTTCCAGTGGAAGGGGTTGGGGGTGGGTTCGATCCCTGGTCGGGGAACTGAGATCCTACATGCTGCATGGTGTGGCCAAAAAAATAAATATCAGAGCTTAATAAACCATTTTTAAAGGCAAATTTATGTAAACACAACTGTTCAGAAGCAGCTAAACACAGATCATTTCAGACTGATCAACCCTCCTATTAATATGTCTGTAAGTGAAGTCAGTATTTTATTCTGATTCCTTGCTTTCAGCATATAACACAAGATTCAATCTTTAGGGGTTTGCTCCATAAACCAGGGAACAGGAAGAAGGACTCTTTTGCACTTGGGGAATATAATCTTCTACCTCTAAAAAAATTCCTTTGGCCTTGGGACAGAGTGATGTAAGGATAAAAAAAAAAGAAAGTTCTGAGATAAAATCATATTTTTCTCCCAAACACAGATGCGTCTTTGTTCACTGCTCTCTCACACCCCACCCCCACCCACCATCACTGCTCCAGTGTTCCTCTCCTCCTTTCACTCTTTCCTGGCTCACTCTTGGCTTCCCCAGCCAGAAATAAACACATCTCAGAGAGCAAACCAAGCTTTCCTTCCCCTCGTTCTCTTTTAGGTCCAAAGACAGGTACTGTCCAGACTTCTGCATTTAAGTAGCTCATTTTAACACTCCTAACTTGTCGTATTGTCAAGCTGAGGCAGGTCTTTTGAGCAGTTCCCTCCACAGTTGTTCATTAGCATCATTTAAGATGTGACTACCTTGTGAGGTGTTTCATCTCGGTTTAAGAGGCTAATTTCTCCAGGGGAAGAAAATGCTTCCCTGGTGGTCAGTGGTTAAGAATCCGCCGTCCAATGCAGGGAATGTGGGTTGGACTCCTGGTCTTATAACTGAGATCCCACATGCCTGGAGGCAACTATGCTCCTGAGAGCCGCAACCACCAGGGGTGCCGCAGCTTCACTGCCTCCACAATGACTAGAGAGAAGCTTGAGCAATGCAACCAAGAGCCCGTCGGTGCCAACCAAGATCCCACACGCTGCCACTAAGACCCAACGCAACCAAAAATGAATAAATACTGAACAAAGAAAAGAAAAATGCTGCCGAGTTGTCCTAGCCAATTTAGTAGCCCCTAGTCTAGGGAGTACTTGAAATTTAACTAGTGCCACCTTTAAACATTTTTAAACCAAAGTGAAACTTTTACTTTCAAACCAAAGTGAGGCACTCTACATGTATCCCACCCAAAAGACTAAAATATCTCATAAGCAGTTTTACACCAACTCTATGTTGAAATGATCTATTTTGAGTACATAATGTTAAATAAATAGAGGTTATGGTATTAAAATATATCCATTAATTATTAAAATCAATTTCACCTATTTCTCTCTGAATAAAGTGAAAGTGACAATTGCTCAGTCGTGTCCACCTCTTTGCGACCTCATGGACTATACAGTCAATGGAATTCTTCAGGCCAGAATACTGGAGTGGGTAGCCGTTTCCTCCTCCAGGGGATCTTCCCAACCCAGGGATTGAACCCACTTCTCCCACATTGCAGGCAGATTCTTCTGAGCCACCAGGGAAGCCCAATACAATTACTAAAAAATTTGAATTGCTTCTGTCATTAGACACATGGCTTGCGCTATATTTCTGTTGAACAGTGCTGTCTGAGAGGACTGAGTGCCTGCTTGAATTTCCTAAGAAAACCAAATATTCTTGAACTCTAAGTTATACTCCAAGTTACTGCTATTATTTTTTTTAATTGGGATGATCCTCTTCTCATACACATTCAATGTTTCTTTTTTTTATTTTTTACTGTGATAAAACATAGAGCAAATAATTTATCATTTATAAGTGTACAATTCTGTGGCATTAAGTACATTCGTATTGTTATATAACCATCAACATTATCCATCTCCAGAGCATTTTTCATCTTCCTACATGGAAACACCATTAAACTCCCTGTCCTCCCCTCGCCCAGTCCTTGGCAGCCACCTTTCTACCTGCTGTCTCTATGAATTGACTACTCTAGTGGAATATTACAGTATTTGTCCTTTGGAGACTGGCTTGTGTCACTTAGCATAATACTTTTAAGGCTTATCCAGGTCACTGCATGTGTCAGAATTTCCTTCCTTTTTAAGGTTGAATAATATTCCATTGTTCATATCTACTATGTGTATCCATCTATCCATCACTGGACACTTCACTTGCTTTTACCTTGTACTATTATGAATAATGCTATGAACATCAATAGATAGATATCTCTTTGAGTCCCTGCTTTTAGTCCTTTTGTGTATGTACCTAGAAGTGGAATTGCTGGATCAAACAGTATTTGCATTTTTAACTATTTGGGGAGCTTGCATACTGGTTTCCATAGTGGCTGCACCATTTTACATACTCACCAACAATATAAAAAGCTTCAGCTTTTCCACATGCTTACAAGCACTTGTTATTTTTCTTTCTTTCTTAGTACCATCCCAATGGGTATGAAGTGATATCTCATTGTGGTTTTCACTTGTATTTCCCTAATGATTGGTAACGCTGAGCATCTTTTCATATGCTTGCTGGTCATTTGTCTCATCTTCTGTGGAGAAATGTTTATTCAAGTCCTTTGCCTATTTTTAAATGGGTTTTTGTTTCTTTCTTGTGAGCTATGCTGCTGCTAAGTCACATCAGTTGTGTCCGACTTTGTGCGACCCCACAGACGGCAGCCCACCAGGCTCCTCTGTCCCTGGGATTCTCCAGGCAAGAATACTGGAGTGGGTTGCCTTTTCACTCTGTTGGCAGTATCCGTTGATGCAGAAAAGTGTATGATTTTGAAGTCCAATCTTTTTTTTTTAATTGCCTATTGCCAAATCGAATGGCATAAAATGTTTCCCTTCTGTTTTCCTCAAAGAGTTTTACAGTTTTAGGCCATACCTTTAGGTCTTTGATTCATTCTGAGTTAATTTTGTATAGGGCATGAGGTAAGAGTCCAGCTTTTGGATTCTCAATGTATATTTTCAGATGATTAAACATTTAGAAAATCATGAGACTTCCCTGGTGGTCAGTGGCTAAGACTTGCACCCCCCATGCAGGGGTTCTGGGTTTGATCCCTGGTCAGGGAACTAGATTCCCCACACCACAACTAAAGATCCTGTATGCCACAGCAAAGATGGAAGGTCCCATGTGCTGCAGCTAAGACCTGGTGCAGTCAAATAAATAAATAAATAATTTTTAAATGTAAGTCATATTCATAGAAACAGCAATGCTGCTGCTGCTGTTAAGTCGCTTCAGTCGTGTCCAACCCTGTGCGACCCTATAGACGGCAGCCCACCAGGCTCCCCTGTCCCTGGGATTCTCCAGGCAAGAACACTGGAGTGGGTTGCCATTTCCTTCTTCAATGAGTGAAGGTGAAAAGTGAAAGCGAAGTCGCTCAGGTGTGTCAGACTCTTAGTGACCTCATGGACTGCAGCCTACCAGGTTCCTCCATCCATGGGACTTTCCAGGCAAGAGTACTGGAGTGGGGTGCCATTGCCTTCTCCGAGAAACAGCAATAGGAATGTGCTTATTCAGAGATGCCCCTTGATGAGAATCTCTAAGTGTATCACGAACTTTATATGGAGTAGCCCTTAAACCATAGAAAAGGCTCATGTTTAGTTTCAAAGCTCCAAGGTATGTGCACGTATGCTAAGTTGTTAAGTTGGCGTGTCCGACTCTTTTGTGACACTATGGATGTAGCCCACCAGGCTCCTCTGTCCATGGGATTCCCCATGCAAGAATACTGGAGTGGGTTGCCGTGCCCTCTTCCAGGGGATCTTCCCAACCCAGGAATTGAACCCATGTCTCTGCGGCTCCTGCACTGCCAGCAGATTCTTTATTGCTGAGCCTCCAGGGAAGCCCCACGCTCCACGGTACTTTCCCTTAAAAAATTCCCATTTTCAAAACTGAGGTAACCCCTCCCTGGAAGAGGCCTAAAACATGGAGCAAATATCTATCAAGCAGGAATCTCAAGGAGATGGCTCTAGGATAGAGAGGGTCTTCTTTTCAATGTTTAATAGTTGTTGACTCTATGCCAGGCAGTCTGCCTTACATAAATGATCTATTGTGATGCTTCTTACTGGCATGGAAGAGGATATTGTTATTTTCATCTTTTAATTTTTTTTTCTGTGGACCATTTTTGAGTCTTTAATCTGTTTCAATATTGTTAATGGTTCACGTTTTGGTTTTTTGGTCATGAGGCATGTGGAATCCTAGCTCCTCAACCAGAGATCAAACCTGCAACCCCAGGATTGGAAGGTAAAGTCTTAATCACTGGACTCCCAGGGAAGTCTCTGTTATTTCCATCTCACAGTTGAGAAAAACAAGATTCAGAAAAGTGATACAGAATCTCAGCTCAATACACACTTCCAGTTCTGGGCTCAGATATTTATTTCATAACCAGTAAAATGTAGCAAAATATGTATCTCTATTTCAATAGGACCGGAAGAAATACAAGTGAAAACAATGAAGAATTCAACCTCAACCTTATTACAGACGAGTCCCTACCATTTGTTATGATTTGTTCATCCTGTCTATTTTTAACTGTTCCCACATTTCTATTGGCAAGTAGATCTGCAGTAAAATGCCACTTGAGCTGTCAGAGTCTTAATTTTTCTCTTATGTCTGTACTTTTGATTACAGCCATTCTAATGCTTTTAGTTGATGAGTCTTCACTTAGCTTCAGGGTTTTGGCTTTATAAAAGGATATGGAAATAAACACTATTTTCTAAGTCACTAACACATATTTAGAACAAAAACTTTCCAGCAATTACTACGATATTTAGTGACATATTTGTGAGCCTTCATGTTTTATTTTAACCTAGCACATCATTTGGTACTTTAGCAATCTCTTTTTTATTAATATAAAATTCCAATAAGATAAAATTAACCATTTGAAAGTATCCAATTCAGTAGCATTTAGTACATTCACAATATTGTGTAACTATCACCTCTACCTACTTGTAAAACATTTTCATTTCTCCAAATGGAAACTGTACCATTAAATAATAACTTGCACTTTCTCTTTCCTCCCAAACCCTGGAAGCCTGTAACCTTTCTATCTCCATGAAGTTGCCTATCTTAGACATTTCTTTTAGTAGAATCATTCAATATCCATCCCTCTGTGTCTGACACTTCACTCAGCGAAATATTTTCAAGGTTCATCCATGTTGCAACATGCTTCAGAACTTCATTCCTTTTTATGGTTGAATAATAGTCTGCTGCATGTATAAGTCACATTTGTTTATCCATTTGTCCATTATTAACATTCTTTTTTCCCCACTTTTTGACTGTTGTGAATAGTGCTGCTATAACACTCATGTACAAGTTTTTGTTTGAATGCTGTGTGCTTAGTTGCTCAGTAGTGTTCAACTTTTTGTGACCCATGGATTGAGGCCTGCTAGGCTCCTCTCTTCATGGGATTCTCCAGATAAGAATACTGGAGTCATTCCCTTCTCCAGGGGATCTTCCCAAGCCAGGGATCGAACCCAGGTCTCTCACATTGCAGGCAATTCTTTACCATCTGAGCTACTTCTTTTCAATTCTTTTGGGTACATACTTTGGAGTGGGTTGTTGAGTCAAACGGTGATTCTAGGTTTAACATTTTGAGGTACCACAAAATCTTTTTCACAGTTGCTGTACTGTTTTACATTTCAAACAGCAACATACAAGGGTTCAAATTTCCCCAATTTCTCACCAACATTTGCTATTTTCCATTTTCTGATTTTTTAAAATTTATTGGAGTCTAGTTGATTTATAATGTTGTGTTAGTTTCAGATGTACACAGCAAACTGAATCAGTTATACATGTGTCCACGCTTTTTTAGATTCTTTTCCCATCTAGGTCATTCAGATCAGTCACTCAGTCATGTCCGACCCTTTGCGACCCCATGGACCACAGCACACCAGGCCTCCCTATCCATCACCAACTCCCGGAGTTTACTTAAACCCATTGAGTCGGTGATGCCATCCAACCATCTCATCCTCTGTCATCCCCTTCTCCTCCTGCCTTCAATCTTTCCCAGCATCAAGGTCTTTTCAAATAAGTCAGCTCTTCGCATCAGGTGGCCAACGTACTGAAGTTTCAGCTTAAACATCAGTTTTTCCAATGAACACTCAGGACTGACCTCCTTTAGGAGGGACTGGTTGGAACTCCTTACAGTCCAAGGGACTCTCAAGAATCTTCTCCAACACCATAGTTAAAAAGCATCAATTCTTCGGTGCTCAGCTTTCCTTATAATCCAATTCTCACATCCATACATGACTACTGGAAAAACCATAGCCTTGACGAGATAGACCTTTGTTGGCAAAATAATGTTTCTGCTTTGTAATATGTGGTCCAAGTTGGTTATAACTTTCCTTCCAAGGAGTAAGCGTCTTTTAATTTCCTGGCTGCAGTCACCATCTGCAGTGATTCTGGAGCCCGCAAAAATAAAGTCAGCCACTGTTTCCACTGTTTCCCCATCTATCTGCCATGAAGTGATGGGACCAGAGGCCATGATCTTCGTTTTCTGAATGTTGAGCTTTAAGCCAACTTTTTCACTCTCCTCTTTCACCTTCATCAAGAGGCTCTTTAGTTCCTCTTCACTTTCTGCCATAAGGGTGGGGTCATCTGCATATCTGAGGTTATTGGTATTTCTGCCGGCAATCCAGATTCCAGCTTGTGCTTCATCCAGCCCAGCGTTTCTCATGATGTACTCTGCATAGAAGTTAAATAAGCAGGGTGACAATATACAGCCTTGACATACTCTTTTTCCTATTTGGAACCAGTCTGTTGTTCCATCTCCACTTCTAACTGTTGCTTCCTGACCTGCATACAGGTTTCTCAAGAGGCAGGTCAGGTGGTCTGGTATTCCCATCTCTTTCAGAATTTTCCACAGTTTATTGTGATCCACACAGTCAAAGGCTTTGGCATAGTCAATAAAGCAGAAATAGATGTTTTTCTGGAACTCTCTTGCTTTTTCCATGATCCAGTGGATGTTGGCAATTTGATTTCTGCTTCCTCTGCCTTTTCTAAAACCAGCTTGAACATCTGGAAGTTCATGATTCGCGTATTGCTGAAGCCTGGCTTGGAGAATTTTGAGCATTACTTTACTAGCGTGTGAGATGAGTGCAATTGTGTGGTAGTTTGAGCATTCTTTGGCATTGCCTTTCTTTGGAATTGTAATGAAAACGGACCTTTTCCAGTCCTGTGGCCACTGTTGAGTTTTCCAAATTTGCTGGCATATTGAGTGCAGCACTTTCACAGCATCATCTTTCAGGATTTGACAGAGCTCAACTGGAATTCCATCACCTCCACTAGTTTTGTTCTTAGTGATACTTCTAAGGCCCACTTGACTTCACATTCCAGGATGTCTGGCTCTAGGTGAATGATCACACCATCATGATTATCTGGGTTGTGAAGATTTTTTTGTATAGTTCTTCTGTGTATTCTTGCCATCTCTTCTTAATATCTTCTGCTTCTGTTAGGTCCATACCATTTCTGTCCTTTATCGAGCCCATCTTTGCATGAAATGTTCCCTTGGTATCTCTAATTTACTTGAAGAGATCTCTAGTCTTTCCCTATGAGCCTTTGCCCTGCTTCATTCTGTACTCCAAGGCCAAATTTGCCTGTTACTCCAGGTGTTTCTTGACTTCCTACTTTTGCATTCCAGTCCCCTATAATGAAAGGGACATCTTTTTAAGTTCTAACAGATCTTGTAGGTCTTCATAGAACTGTTTAATTTCAGCTTCTTCAGCATTACTGGTCAGGGCATAGACTTGGGTTACCGTGATATTGAATGGTTTGTCTCGGAAATGAACAGAGATCATTCTGTCCTTTTTGAGACTGCATCCAAGTACTGCATTTTGGACTCTCTTGTCATTATAGGTCATTACAAAGTATTAAGTAGAGTTCTGTGTGCTATACACTCATTGTGATTTTCATGTGCATTTCCCTCATGGCTAGTGATGTTTAACATTTTTCTTGCATTATCTGACCATTTATCCTCATTGGAGAACTGTCTAGGTGGTTCTCTTTGGTCACTTATAATTGAGTTATCTTTTTTTTTGTTGATGATCTGTAAGAGTCCTTTATATATTTTGGATACTAAATATTTTCTCCCATTCAGTAGGTTTTTCCATTTTCTTGATAGTGTCCTCTAATACACAAATGTTGTTCATTTTGGTCAAGTCCAAATTATCTATTTTAGGTTTAGTTGCTTATGCTTTGGGTATCTTATCTAAGATACCAAATGTATGTGGCCTTTGTTTGTATGGCCCACATTTGTAATTTAACAAGAAGCTCTCTGAATCACATATTTAAGGAAAATATCTCACTCATACTTGAAGAAACACCTAAAAGGGCTTTAAAATTAGAGTACTAATAATAGCATTTTAAAACAAAGATGGTACACTAAATCCAAGACCACCAAAGAACTTTATAAATAATTGTAGCCTGAAAATATTTTGGCCAAGAAGTTACATATTAAGGATTTGGGGATGAATGATTCTGCATATAAAGGATTTGCAGATGAATGACATACTTTCGTCACATAAATCATTGACATGAAACAGACACAGAATGCCACATGGCAATAATATAGAAAATAACATTATTTCATCCTAAAGGGTCTCAAAGGGTTTCGTAAATGGAAATGAATAGGGTTAAGCACAGCCCTATGTAGAGAGGACAGAGTGTGCCTTTGATTACACACACTAATACTGGATAACAATTCAGGAAGCGCTGTCAACTTGACTCCAGTCATAGGTACCCCATCAACAGGAAGGGCAGGCTCGGTGTAGATTACTAGGAGATAATCTTGTACAAAGGGAAGTAGGCAAGTTAAACCCTAAGCAACAGATATATAATATTTCAATGAAACGTATGCACAACTTGAACTTTTTCATTATGCTACAAGCTTACTGGGCTACCCTGGTGGCTCAGTGGTAAAGAATCCATCTATTAATTCAGGAGACGCAGGTTAGATACCTGTGTTGAGAAGATTCCCTGGAGAAAGAAATAGCAACCCACTCCAGTGTTCTTGCCTGGGAAATCCCATGGACAGAGGAGCCTGGCAGGCTACAGTCCATGGGGTTGCAAAGAGTCGGATACTACTTAGCAACTAAAACAACGAGCTTAGTGTGTACCAGCAACCATGCAAAAGCTTCACACATTATTTAATGAAGTCCTTACAACAAGTCTATGCAACAATTCTATGAGGTGTGTTCCATTTTATAAAGAGGAAGAGACTTTTAGGAAGATGAAAAATCTCACCCAAGGCTAAGAAGATAATGGTGGCAAATAATGACTGTCTCTCTCCTCCCTCCCTGCCTTCCTCCCTCCTTCTCTCTCTCTCTCTCTGTGTATATATATAGATAGATACATATATATACACTATGTATTATGAAAAGTGAAAGTGTTAATCACTCAGTCATGTCTGACTCTTTGGGACCCCATGGACTTTAGCCCAAAAGGGTCCTCTGTTCATGGAATTCTCCAGGCAAGAATACTGGAGTGAGTTTCCATTTCCTTCTCCAGGGGATCTTCCCGACCCAGGGATAGAACCCAGGTCTCCACATTGCAGGCAGATTCTTTACTGTCTGAAGCAATATATATATATGTGTGTGTGTGTGTATATGTGTATATATATATATATAGTATGCCTATATGTGTATGTATGTATGCATACTGGTCAGAATATAATAATTTCTACTATTGGTATTAGAGATTTGTCTTGGAATCACCTAATTGTAAAATGGATAAACAAATAGTAATTCATGGTGAAATTTTGCCACCATCCAGCAGGGTACATATATATTAACCTGTGAAACATAGGTAATGATTCACAGGGAAGGAAAGAAGGGAGGGGGCCGGGGAGAATGCTCTGCTGAAATCTTATTGGATCAAGACAGTTATTTAACAAACTTCACTATGAAATAAGCCTGGCTGTAAACAGGCCACGTAGTCCAAGCTCTCTGCTCTGAATCAATCTCTATAATTTTCAAAATGCTTAATGCTTTATTTAGGACACTGGCTGAAGCAGTACACTGGCCCTGGTTTGAATACCCACAAATACCATCCTGCTCTGAGTAGCCTTGGAGAAACCCTTTGCTCTCTCTGCAGATCAAGCTTCTTGCCAGAAATTAATGAAAAATAATCTCTGCTTCCTGAAGTTGTGGGGACTCGATGTACTAATAAGCATAGAGAGTTTAACACATGATAACCAGTTCAAAAATAGTAATCCTTCTTCTCTTATGCTTTCCTATTGGCTGAGAGAGAATGAGTGGAATTCCCCAAGGCTTGATTAATTTTCACTTATACACAGCAACAGTAAAGGTGCTGCTGTTGCTGCTGCTGCTGCTGCTCCTAAGTCGCTTCAGTCGTGTCCGACTCTGTGTGACCCCGTAGACGGCGTGATCCCCTGTCCCTGGGATTCTCTAGGCAAGAACACTGGAGTGGGTTGCCATTTCTTTTTCCAATGCATGAAAGTGAAAAGTGAAAGTGAAGTCACTCAGTCATGCCCGACTCTTAGCGACCCCATGGACTGCAGCCTACCAGGCTCCTCCGTCCATGGGATTGTCCAGGCAAGAGTACTGGAGTGGGGTGCCATTTCCTTCTCCACAGTAGAGGGGCAGTAGGTATGAAAGAAATTCATAGCTGAAAGCTCTTATTAGTAATTCTGTTATGATTCATTCCTTCAATGTCTTTTCTGAAAGCATTAGCTGGCAGCTGGTGACTCCTTCAAATGCTGAGTCCTTTATGCAGTGATTCTGAGTTTTATTTGCCAATTGTTTGCAGGTTATGATCACTGCCTCTTTCTGACCAGTGATGAATATGGTTGCCCAAATATCTCTATTACACACACACACACACTCTTTCTCTCTCTCTCTCCAGAAGAAAGAAGAGGAAACAAAGACATTCATAAAAAGTAGAGAGCTGACCGTGCTGACAGGGATGGGGGATGGGGGGATGGGACCAAGGCCCAAGGAGGAGGGGATATATGTATACACATAGCTGATTCACAGCAGAAACGAACACAACATTGTAAAAAACCCATGTCCCAGTTTTTTAAAAAGTAGAGAATTGATACACTAACGTCTCTCCGACTCTGAAACTATAACACTAAGCCAGACAGCAAGTAATTGTAAAGAGATAATATTCATTTTAATTAAAATACATTATCACTGGAGCTCTAGATTCAGAACACAAAATATCATATCTTCATCTTCTCTGCTGATGAACAAATTGAACTCTAATGAGAATGTAAATTGGTGCAGCCACAGTAAAAAATAGTGTGGAGGTTTCTCAAAAACCTAAAAATAGAGTTACCATATGATCGAGTAATCCCACTGCTGGGCATATATCCAAAAAATGAACACAATCAAAAAGATAAATGCACCTCAATGTTCACAGTAGCATTGTTTACAGTTGTCAAGATATGGAAGCAACCCAAGTGTCCAGCAACAGATGAATGGATAAAGAAGACGTGGTGTATCAGATTAACATATTTGCAAAGCAGATATAGAGTAAAAGATGCACAGAAGAAACTTACAGTTACCAAGGGCAGAAGTGGGTGGTGGGGCCAATTGGGAGATAGGGACTGACATACAGACATGACTGTGTGTAGAATAGATAATGAATGAGAATCTACTGTATAGGACAAGGAATTCTACTCAGTGATCTTCCTTCAATGGAAAGGAAGTCTAAAAAAGGGGATAGGGACTTCCCTGGTGATCCAGTGGCTAAGAATTCCCCATGCAATGTAGGTGACTTGGGTTCAGTCCTTGTTTGGGGAAATAAGATCCCACATTCTACAGAGTAACTATGTTCACATGCCATAACTGTGGAGCCAGAGCGCCACGAGAGAGTTCATGTGCCCTGACAAAAGATCCTGGGCACAGTAACTAAGACCCAAATTGAACAATAAGTAAATATTGTTTTAAAAGATAAAATGAGGGGATATATGGATAAATGTAAGGGATTCACTTTGCTGTACAGCAGAAACAAAACATTATAAAGCAACTATACTCCAGTGAAAGTCAATTTTTAAAAAAGAGGAAAAAAGAAGACATAGCACATATGTACAATGGCATATGACTCAGCCATAAAAAAGAATAAATAAAGCCGTTTGTAGCAACATGGATGGACTTGGAGGGTATTATGCTAAGTGAAATAAGTCAGAGAAAGAAAAATAGTGAATTATATCACTTACATGGAATCTAAAAAATACAACAAACTAGTGAATATAACAAAAAAGAAGCAGACTCACAAGTATAGAGAACAAATTAATGATTACGCATGGGAGAGGGAAGTGGGGGAGGGGCATTGCAGGGGTAGGGGAATAAGAGGTATAAACTGTTTGGGACCAAGTAAACTACAAGGATATATGGGACAACACAGGAATAGAGTCAATATTTTATAATAACTACAGATGGAGTATAACCTTTAAAATTGTGGATCACTACAGTGTACACCGTCACTTACATAATGGGGCTTTCTTGGTGAAATCTGCCTGCCAATGCAGGAGATGCGGGTTCGACCTCTGATCTGGGAAGATCCCCTGGAGAAGGAAATGGCCTGGATATTCATTAGAAGGACTGTTTCTTAAGCTGAAGCTCCAATATTTTGTCCACTTGATGCGAAGAGCAGACTTTTTGAAAAAGACTCTGATGCTGGGAAAGACTGAAGGTAAAAGGAGAAGCAGGTGGCAGAGGATGAGATGGTTAGGTAGCATCACAGACTCAATGGACATGAACTGGAACAAAGTTTGGGAGATAGTGGAGGACAGAGGAGCCTGGAGTGCTGGAGTCCATGGGGTCACAGAGAGTTGAACACGACTTAGAGGCTGAACAACAGCTTACATATTATACAGCAACTATACTTTGATAAAAAACAAAACATAAAATAAAACTAAGAAATCTGACTATATCTCAAATAAAAGCTTGTTACCAAATCGTTGAATTTCCTTTCCACAGTGGAGATATTAGTCTAACAGCCTCAGCCAGAACTCTACACATTACCTTTCTTCTCTTCCATCTCTCCATCTGATCAGATAGGAAATGACATTAATTCTTCCTTAACAAACAGCTTTCACAGTAATTCTGTTTCCTTCTTCTTACTGTCATCAGTCAACAGTACTGAATCAGGATGTCTCGCTTTCAATTTGGAAACCACAGAGGGCTGATCCAGAGGCCCCTCCCCCTCACCATTCACATCTGAGCACTGCCAACAGACCCACTTAAAAAAGAAAAAAAATACTGCTGGCGCCAAGTCCCTCTTTTTTTAAAAAAAATTTAATAAGCTGTAATTCTTGTTAATTCATTTTTTTCTTAAGTGTTACACAACTGATTTATTTTAAACTGGAGTTTATTTGCTTTACAGTGTTGTGTTAGCTTCAGGTATACAGCAAGGTAAATCAGCTATACGTATTCATATACTCTCCTTCTTTTGGATTTCCTCCCCATTTAGGTCATCACAGAGCACTGAATAGAGCTCCCTGTGTTACACAGTAGGTTCTCAGTATTTATCTATTTTATACATAGTAGCGTATATGTGTAAATCCCGATGTCTCAATTCATCCCTCCCCTGCTTCCCCCTTTAGGTGTCAATGTGTTTGTCCTCTAGGTCTGTGTCTTTATTTCTATTTTGCAAATAGGTTCAACTGTTCCATTTTTTTAGAGTCCACATATCTGCATTAATATATGATATTTTTCGCTTTCTGACTTACTTCAATCAGTATGACAATCTCTGGGTCCACTCATATCTTTGCAAATGGCACAATTTTGTTCTTTTTCATGGCTGAGTAATATTCCATTGTATATAGGTACCACATCTTCTTTACCTGGTCCTTTGTTAATGGACATTTAGGTTGCTTCCATATCTTGGCTATTGTAAATAGTGCTGCAATGAACACTGGGGTGCATGTATACTTTGTAATTATGGTTTTCTATGGGTCCCATCACTTCATGGGAAATAGATGGGGAAACAGTGGAAACAGTGTCAGACTTTATTTTTGGGGGCTCCAAAATCACTGCAGATGGTGACTGCAGCCATGAAATTAAAAGACGCTTACTCCTTGGAAGGAAAGTTATGACCAACCTAGATAGCATATTCAAAAGCAGAGATACTACTTTGCCAACAAAGGTCTGTCTAGTCAAGGCTATGTTTTTCTAGTAGTCATGTATGGATGTGAGAGTTGGACTGTGAAGAAAGTTGAGCACCGAAGAATTGATGCTTTTGAACTGTGGTGTTGGAGAAGACTCTTGAGAGTCCCTTGGACTGCAAGCTCCAACCAGTCCATCCTAAAGGAGATCATCCTGGGTATTCATTGGAAGGACTGATGCTGAGGCTGAAACTCTAATACTTTGGCCACCTCATGGGAAGAGTTGACTCACTGGAAAAGACTCTGATGCTGGGAGGGATTGGGGGCAGGAGGAGAAGGGGACGACCGANACAGTGTCAGACTTTATTTTTGGGGGCTCCAAAATCACTGCAGATGGTGACTGCAGCCATGAAATTAAAAGACGCTTACTCCTTGGAAGGAAAGTTATGACCAACCTAGATAGCATATTCAAAAGCAGAGAAACTACTTTGCCAACAAAGGTCTGTCTAGTCAAGGCTATGTTTTTCTAGTAGTCATGTATGGATGTGAGAGTTGGACTGTGAAGAAAGTTGAGCACCGAAGAATTGATGCTTTTGAACTGTGGTGTTGGAGAAGACTCTTGAGAGTCCCTTGGACTGCAAGCTCCAACCAGTCCATCCTAAAGGAGATCATCCTGGGTATTCATTGGAAGGACTGATGCTGAGGCTGAAACTCTAATACTTTGGCCACCTCATGGGAAGAGTTGACTCACTGGAAAAGACTCTGATGCTGGGAGGGATTGGGGGCAGGAGGAGAAGGGGACGACCGAGGATGAGATGGCTGGATGGCATCACCAACTCGATGCACATGAGTTTGGGTGAACTCCGGGAGTTGGTGATGGACAGGGAGGCCTGGCGTGCTGCAGTTCATGGGGTTGCAAAGAGTTGGACATGACTGAGCGACTGAACTGAACTGAACTGTGGGTATATGCCCAGGAATGGGACTGCAGGGTCGTATGGTAGTTCTAACACTTTCTATCAGGTTCTTTCTGCTGGGGTCTTCACAGCTGTGTCAGCCTCTGCTGGTCTTTCCCATCCTCACTCTTTTCCCCCAAATTCTTCTGTCCTTGAGTCTTGAAATCTTTACTCCCACCGCCCCTCTCCCCGCTGCTTTATTTCTAGTGTTGTGTCTCCAATGCAGTCCTCATATATATACCTTAGTTTGTGAATGAGTGAACTGGTGCATCCCTCAGACCATGCAAATAGAGAAGAAGTCTTCAGACTTTTTCTCAAAGCAGATCTCACATGTGGTTACCTCACTGGTCCACGTGTCTTTGCTTTAACTTCATAAATATGAATCTGTGAGACAATAATAGCATGACTTACTTATGTTTTGGCTAGTACATTATTTTATTGCCTTAACAAGCCATGTTCTCTTTTAAAGGAAATCAAGAGACAGCTTATAAATACAGATGCATATAATTTGTATAGACCTTTAGAAGTATTCATTATTATTCATGAATCTTTGTGACAGTGAAACCAAAATAAACAAGGGAACCAAAAGTTTGTCAAAAAAAGAAAAGAATAGAATCTTATGGCAGATGTTTGATGGGATCTCAAACAATTTAAAAAATCTGTCTTGTTCCTGCCATGGGATGTTTGGTTAATTATTGAAGCTTTTAACAGGTAATGCTTGCATTAGTATAGCATATAGAACACTGATTTTCCAAGGGCAATTTTTAAAGGTTAGTTAATCCTGGATAGGCTTATTTTTGGTGTCTCATACCAGTTCCAAAGCAAACTATAAAAAATAGATTTTACCGCTGCAGGTGGATTGTACACCTCTTGACTTAACATGTAACTTAGTAAAAAATTTATCTCAAGACTGCTGTTTTTATATGATCATTCGCACATTTAAATGGTCAAAATTATTTCATTTACACTGTAACATCTTCTCAGAAGTGGTTCCTAAGCCTTTTTCAGAAGAATTAGAACTTTATATGAAGAATCTCCCCTGTCCTGCCCCCACTAAAGACCCAAAGCAGAGAAGTTTCAATTAGCACACCAAAAACAGTATTATAGGAAACATAACTATTCCTGTTTCTTTGGTATTCTGGTGTAATAATAAATTCTAGCCTCATCAACAAAAACAGGATTTTTAAATAGAGCCAATTAACATAAGCTTCTTTACAATTTGTTACAGATAATTCTGTCCTGCACACTTTGATAAGCTTGGGTTAACTTTCTGTGTTGTTAACTTCCTTTAACATAATGTTAAAAGGCGAATGAGTCAGAACACAAATGAGCAAGTGTTATGAGTAATTCATCATTTCTTAAGTTTTGCAGAGCAGGTTTTGAGGGAATGGTGGTTATTTCCATTCACTGCTCACTTAAAAATTATTCTTCAGATTCTTCCTGTTACATGCTGTCATTTCACAAATTATATTCGCTAGGTTTATGTCACTATAAGAATGGTAACGTAAACTGTAACACTCTTTAAAGTCATGAACTGGGGCGTCCCTGTGATCCGGTGGTTAAGAATCTGCCCTGCAGTGCAGGGGATGGGGGTTCAGTTCCTGGTAGGAGAACTAAGATCCCACATGCCAGTGCGGAGCAACCAAGCCCACGTGCCACGCTAGAGGGCCTATGCACGGCAACTAGGAAGCCCACGCCACAACTAGGCAGTCTGGGCGCCACAGTGAAAGATCCTCATGTGCCACAGAGACCCAAGGCAGCCAAGAGCAAAGTCATGGACTAGTCCAAGTATGATGTTGAGTTTGGGGTTATGTGTAGAGTTCAAGGGCTTGTGAGAAGATTAAATGGAATCATACTCATCAATGACTAAGACTGCTTTGAACATCTTATATATAGTAGTGTGTCTATATCAATCCCAGTCTTCCAACTTATCAGTGCCTTCACCCCCTGGTAACCATAAGATTGTTTTCTACATCTGTGACTCTGTTTCTGTTTTGCAAATAAGTTCATTTTTACCATTTTTTAAGATTCCACATATAAGCAGTATCATATATTTGTCTTTTTCTGCCTGACTTATTTCACTAGTATGATGATCTCTAGGTCCATTCATATTGCTCCGAAAGGCATTATTTCATTCTTTATTTTTTTAGTTGAGTAATGTGCTGTGCCTCGTTGCTCAGTCGTGTCCGACTCTTTGTGAGCCCATGGACTGCAGCCCACCAGGTTCCTCTGTCCATGGGATTCTCCAGGCAAGAACACTGGAGGGGGTGGCCATGCCCTTCTCCAGCTGAGTAATAGCCACTGGATATGCACCACCTCTTCTTTATCCACTCCTCTGTGGATGGATATTTAGTTTGCTTCCATGTCCTAGTTATTGTAAATAGTGTTGCAATAAACACTGGGATGCATGTATCTTTTCAAATTACAGTTTTCTCTGGATATATGTCCAGGAATGGGATTGCTGGATCATATAGTTCTATTTTTAGTTTTTACAGGAACCTCCATACTGTTCTCCACAGTAGCTGTACCAATTTACAAAGACAATCTTGAATTAAGTAAATTTCTTAATTTTTATCTTAATAAATACACTCTGAATTTGTATGATTCACCCTGTAACATATGTCAACTTTTCAAAACATAAGAAAAATTACCGAGCATGCATGAAGTCATATAAATATTAAATAACTTCATTTTTAAAGCAATTTTAGCACTACGACTATTGTTTTCTTTATGGAGTTTCTGAACTCTGCCCTCCAAGCCCAGTGGAACTCAAAATTATGCTCTGTTTAATCTTGAATGAGGTAACATTAGACAGAATTATTATTTGAGCTAACTTAGTCTGCTAAGTAAAAGGCCTCAGAGTTGTTATTTCTGTCTTTTTAGTGGAACATAGTATACATATAGGAAAGTCCACAAGTCATGTGTTTACAGCTTAATGCACTTTCACATAACAGGCACACACTTGCAGAGCCAATATTCAGTTTAAGAAAGAGAACATAATTAGCACCATTGGAGAATCCCTCAGTGCCCTGTGCCTTTCACTAACCACCAACAAAGAAAACTACCATCATGATGTTTAACACCGCGTATTAGCTTTCCTGTTCTGGGATATACCACTGGTATATGTACTAATTTGTATGTTGCTTCTTCCACTCAATGTTATGTTGCAAAGTTCCTCCACATTGCTGGAACTGTGGTTTTTTTATGCTCATTTCTTTGTGGTATTTCACTGTATGAAGGAATGAAATCTGTCTACAGCAATGAATCTCCCCATTCTACTGCTGATGGACATTTGGGTTGTTTTCTATTGGAGGCAATTCTAAAGAGCGTGTCTAGGATCATTTCTGTACATGGCTTTTGGTAAACACGTAGATACATTTCTATCAGGAATAGAAATGTATTGGGTTCTATAGAAACCCAGGAAAGGAACTTACTGAGTTATGGCATAAATTGTTTAGCATTAGTAGATACTGTCTGGAGAAGGCAATGGTAACCCACTCCAGTGTTCTTGCCTGGAGAATCCCAGGGACGGGGGAGCCTGGTGGGCTGCCGTCTATGGGGTCGCACAGAGTCGGACACGACTGAAGCGACTTAGCAGCAGTAGATACTGTCAAACAGTTCCCCAAAATGGATGTGACAGTTTACATTCCCAACAGGGAGAGTTCTGCTTCAGTTGTTTCCAATAATTGGTATCAATCATCTTTTTATTTACAGTGACTCTAGAGGATGCAAAGTATCAAGAGCTATATAAAGGACTAGGATTTTATTCTATACTCAAGTTAGTTACTTACTCCAGTGTCATGAGCCTTAGAAGAAGATTCAATATTCTTGGGTCAGAGAAGAAGGACATTTAATTACTTCACATCAATTACAGTAACTAGACTATTAACTAGTCTGGACGTATACACTAAGCCTCAGTTCCTGTGTGTGTGCGTGTGTGCGCTCAGTCATGTCCAACTTTTTGTGGTTTCATGGATTGTAGCCCACTAGTCTCCTCTTTCCACGGGATTTCTCCAGGCAAGAATATTGGATTGGGTTGCCATTTCCTACTCCAGGGCATCTTCCCGACCCAGGGGTCCAACCCACATCTCTTGCATCTGCCACACTGGTACACAGATTCTTTACCACTGTGCCTCCTGGGAAGCCCACAGTTCACACAGAATAATGCAAGTAAAGCCAGATGGCATGAGCAGCGAGGAACATCACAGGAGAGCAATCCTGTGCTTAGGGGAACTGACTCGTTTAAAGTGGACAGTGAGCGGGCCTGTCTTATTCCAGAAGGAGATACTATCTTTATCTTCCGAGACTGTAAATTCTACAAACATCTCTGAAAAGGTAATTAGGGACAAGGCAAGCTCTCAAAGCGGACTTGCACAGGGACTTCCCTGGCAGTCCCGTGGTTAGGACTCTGGGCTTCAGAGGTCATGGGTTCAGTCCCTGGTTTGGAAACTAAGATCCCACATGCCGTGTGGCCTTTCCCAACCCTCCCACTCCCCCCCAAAAAGACATACATACAAGAGGCCCATGGGGAATAATCTCTCAATAATAGTATAAGTACATTAGGGTTTTCATTTGTACTTCACTGATAATATGGTGGGAAAAACTGAATCTTGATCCCTCCCTCACACCATAACATAAAAATCAATCTTAAATGAACTATAGGTAGAAATATGAAAGGTAAAACAATGAAACTTTTAGAAGAAACATAGAATATCTTTGTGACTTTGAGACAGGCCAAGATTTAGAAAAAGATCCCCTTGAAAAGGATTACCATACACTAATCATAAAGGAAAAATGGATAAATCTGAGATAAAATAAATTTAATCTACATTAAATTATCATATTGAGTCTTAGATAGGCATCAAGTTTAAAGAAACTATATACTTACTGAAATTCTTTTTCCTGTATTTTTCTTTCCATGACCCTCTCAAATACTATAAGAAACTTAGGTTTGAAGAGAAAAGAGCAAGTATAAGAAGCAGCTTATAACCTCAGAATGTAACCCCAATAGCCTGGAAGGCAGGGCATTACAATAGTGGAGACTTTTTATACCTTGCTAATGAAAAAGAAACCCTAGCAATCTAGGTAGTTTTCTTTATTAGTGGACTCAATGCTTTTCCTGTTGCCAATGTGATCAGACAAACAAATATATCTACTAATTTGCTAGCCTGCTGTCAATATATTTGATGTACACGTCATACTTTAATCAGGCTTTTGCTACAATGAAAATTGTAGCAAATTACACAATAATTCTCACACAAATTAAGTGGGGTTTATTTTTAGGATGTTTACTAACTTGAAAAAAGCTCTGAACACCATTAAAAATCAAGCCCCTGTAGTGATTAGCAGGATTTTCTGTGAACTCAACAAAGTCTAAACTTTAAGGTCTATGACTGGCTTGGGTCTTTATCAAGAATCTGGGTGAGACTCTAGTGACTTCATATTTGTCATTTTGTATTCTTTTTCTCATATAGGACCTTTAGAATTGTGTACCCTTTAGGCCTTGAATACCAGCTAACCTCATTTCCTAGTGGGTGAAGCTTCTCTTATGTGGGTGAAGGTCTTCTCTCCATCAGCTGGTGTCTTAGGATTACCTTCATCATGAACTCAGCACTCAAGCCCATGACGGCTTCCGGGCCACGCTTGTTTTCTTCGCAACTTTAGATTCTCTCTCATTAGTAAGTACCTAATTATTTGCATATTGCCTAGTTAAAACACAAGAGAAGGACAGGGATTGGTCCAGACTCTCCTTTTGTACTGGACCCCATCACAAATCATCAATCAAGAAACAATTGGCCTGTGTCAGGCTTCTAGTCTAAACACAGGAAGGTCCTACTGCCTACTTCTTCCATAGGGGCTCTGAGTGCCATGTCTCTCTCTCTCTCACACACACACACAACACACACACACACACACACACACACACAGGGCATCAGAAGCTAAGGCAACAGAGAATCTTAGCGTTGGGGTGAAAGTTGAGAGACTGAAATACAGGCTGTGCAAGGCTGACTGCATGAGTTAGATAAGGATGTAGTGAGAATCTGCAGCATTTACATATGTAAGAGAAATCTTCAAATTCATAGAAGTTTGGCCTCAGTTTGTATTGCCTGAGCCAATTGCTGGTCTCCAAATCCCTGAATTAGGGAAATCTTAAAATAGCCCCACATCAGCTCTTCTGTGGAATCCATGGCTCTCCCTGTGATCCTGACCTGGAAGGATCAGGGAGATGATAGTTTTCCCCAGAGCAGGAAAATTTGCAGGGTGTGCCACTCATTCCTGGGCCCAGAGTCATCCAAAACCAAACACATGGATAACAGGTGAGACGTATCAATGATTACTCAATTATCTTTAAGGTACTTAAGTGGTGGTCTGATTTGCTTCATCATTAAAGATTCAGGCCAAACAGTTTTTTGATAACAAAGATATTTAATTGCTAGAAAATGTAAGAAAAATAAGTTTAGAATGCCTCTATACAGACCTCACCAGGGTTTAGAACAGGCTCTATAGACACAGAGCAGAAAGAGAACTCAGCAACACAAAATACACTCGTTTTACAAGGAAAAGAAAAAGTTTGCCCCACAGAGGAAACCAGTCCCTGTGCGTGTGTGGGCGGAGAGACAGTTGGGAACACAGGGATGGAGCCAGAGAGGAAAACACTGTGGCATCAGAAGAGGGGGAGGGAAAGTGGGTGGGAGAACAGCCCCTCTATCCATCAGCAACAAAGCCCCCGTGATGGAGGACTTTGGTTGATTGACAGCTAGAGTACCCTGAAGATGATGGGGCTCTCCACGTGAGGCAGAGACAGAGAAGACAGCATTTCCATCACTTCCAGGCTTTAAATTGAACGATAAATTTCCATGAAGTTTCATAGATTCCGCTCCCACCTCTCTCTCTGTCTCTCGCCCCCCGCTACTGCCCTATCTCTCTCCTCTTTATGAAAATAACGTTGGGTGAACTAAGGGAATGAAGTAGAGTACAACATGGTACAATATGGGAGAGAGAAGAAGAAAATTTAAAGAGTGTGCATTTTTGAACTTCCCTGGTATGCCAGGGGTTAAGAATCTGCCTTTCAATGCAGGGGACTCAGGTTCAACCCCCGGTCAGGGAAATAAGATCCTGCAAGCTGTGGGGCAACTAAGCCAGCATGCCACAACTCCTAAGCCCCTGCACCCTGGAGCCTGTGCACCGAAACTAGAGAAGTCCATGAGCCACAACGAAGGCCCAGTGCAGTTAAAGTTCTTTCTAAAAGAGTATGCATTCTTTTTCCTTTTCTACATTAACAAAAGAACAAACAATTACATACAGATTCACTGAACACTGACCCTGAACAAAGTGCTGCGCTCATTTGGAAAAACAAAGATAGTCAAGATGAGCCAATAAAGCCAGGGCTCAAGAGTTAGAGCTGACATCTTCTCACCCTCTCAAATATATGGAACCCCAAATGTCCCCACCTCTCTCCTACTTTATCTATCTCTACCCCTTCTTCTGGATCATTACCACCAGCACAAAAACTTAAACAAAGAAACAGACAAATTCCCTTCAACCCACTTCCTCCGATGGCAGTTTCCAACCAATTTCTCTGCACATTTTAGCAAACTTCCTTAAAAGCTCTGCTAATACTCAGAGTTATCAATTCCTCTCCTCTCCTGGTCTCTGAAGACCATTTTCATCAGGTCTTTCCCTGAACCAGCCTACAGAAGCTGCTCCTGTGCCCCACTCCTCAGTCTTTACATAGTCAGTCACCTCACTTGACTTCTGGGACAACCTTTGGGATTTCCTCATAACTTGCTGGTGGCAAAGAAATGAGAGTTGATTTAGAAGTAGGGTTGACAGATGAGCTAACTTAGATCGGGTTCAGAATGACTCTGAGATTATTAACCAATGGTTTTGGGTAGTGACCCTACCAGCCAATGAGAGGAAATCAAGAGAATCAGGTTAGCAGCTAAGAGAAGGGCTTAAACATAATGTGCCCAGATTTTTAAACGCTGAGTTTGAAAAGACTAAAGGACACTTGAGGAAGACGCCCAAAGAGCCACTGGGATACAAATCTGAAGGTCAGGAGAGCTGTCAATATTAATTAGAGATTTTGGTGCCATCAGCAGATATGTGGGTGTTGAAATCATGGACATGAATGGAGGTGATCTAGGGACAGTGTGGCGAAGGAGACAAGGGATGCAAGGACAGGTTGAAGAGGTGTGCCAGCAAGAAGGAAGAGAGGAGGGTAAAGACTAAAAGATACCCAGAGGCTGTGTCAAGTCTCCAAAAGATGGGTGTCTCTGACTTGGTCTCTCTCTCTCTCTCTCTCTCTCTCTCTCTCTCACACACACACACACACACACACACTCTCTCTCTCTCTCTCTCTCTCCTCCATTTATGATCAAATGAGGTCCAGAGTTCAAGCACTAAAGGCTTGAACATGTAAGAGAACATTCCCCACTTTGCCTATTCAGCCAAGACCTTAGTATTTTAGCTAACTTCAGAGTGCCAGATTCTTTTAAGTTTTGTTTTTGTTTGTTTTTGATGTGGACCATTTTTAAAAGTCTCTATTGAGTCTGTTACAACATTGCTTCTGTTTTATGCTTTGGTTTTTTGACCTTGAGGCATGTGGATCTTAACTCCCTGACCAGAGATGGAACTTGCACCCCCTGTGTTGGAAGGCAAAGTCTTAACCACTGGACATGACCAGGGAAGTTCCTTAGAGTGACAGATTCTAATCAAGATGAGGTGATAATAATAGTAAGAACTAACCTTCATTAAGGGCCAGTTATTGAGCTAAGATTTTACACAGGTTATCTCATCTCAAGCTCATAACAACTCTATGTGAGTTTTACAATTGCTATTGAATATTCAAAAAAATTAGGCTCAAACACTTTGATACCAGTGGTCAAAGATCTGAGGCAGTGGCCAAGCTGGGATTTAAATCTAAACAGTTTGTTGGTCCTTGCTTCGCTTTCTGCCACAAGATGTTACCACGATATGCTATGTTTCTTGTTTCCTGATAAGGCAGATTAAGAATCTTAATATATTTTTGTGGTAAGAAAGTTGGAAGATCTAAAAAAAAAATTTTAATTCACAGTGATAGAAGGCAATGCTGGTAATCAATAAACCTGAATGTGATAAAAGAGATTTTAAAACACAAGTAGATTATGGAAAGGCCAGAGTAATATAAATAATCTGAAGTGCTGGAGAGTATTTATTTATTGTATTAGACACACAGAAATACACATTTGCAAAGCACTCAAAACAGAAAGCTGGTCTTCATTCCTATCCTGCAGATCATTTCTAACCACCGCTTTTTCTCTTCCCTTGTTAAACTCCTAATGCAGATAAATGTTTAGAGTTTTTCACTTTATCAGAGAACGTCCAAGTACCTGCACTTAAGCCCTTGCTACATTTCCAAAAAAGGATCACATTTCCTGTGTTATGCTGGCTATTTCTGATAGTGGAATCTTCAGATATGTTCTCTACTGGTCTCATGATCCAAGTCTGTTTTTAGAAGGACATTTTTCAGTTTAAATAAATTAAGAGCAATTTAACTTCATCTGTTATTAAAGATTCAGAGATTTTTTTTTCCAGGACTCAAACTGCACTCTATTTATAAGATTTTGCCTCTCAAGACTAAATTGAGTTGTGGGTTTATAGGCAATCTTAAATATACTAAATTTGTTACTGAATAGGACTTGACTGAAGTGACTTAACACAGCACACAGCACACCATCCCCTTAACAGGGTGAAACAAACTGGTGGGAAGGCCAGTCATGATAGAATCCTCCATTTTCTGGATCACAAGATGTCTAAAAATAACTACTTTTATGGTGTAGAAAATAGGGTAAGCTATATTGCAATGCCTGTCAAATATAAACCCATCTAAGAAATAGATTTATAGAGTTTTTCTAATTTTTAAATCCTTTACTCTTGTTGTCTAGTCGCTAAGTCAAGCCCAGCTCTTCGTGACCCCATGGACCGCAGCATGCCAGGCAACCTCATCCTTCACTATTTCCCAGAGTTTGCTCAGATCTACGTTCACTGAGTCCGTGTTGCTATCTAACCACCTCATCCTCTGCCACCCCTTCTCCTTTTGCCTTCAATCTTTCCTAGCATCAGGGTCTCTTCCAATGAGTTGGCTCTTTGCATCAGGTGGCCAAATTATTAGAGCTTCAGCTTCAGCATCAGCCCTTCCAATGAATATTTAGGACTAATTTCTGTCAGGATTGATTGGCTTGATCTCCTTGCTGTACAAGGGACTCTCAAGTCTTCTCCAGCACCACAATTCAACAGCCTCAGTTCTTTGGTGCTCAGCCTTCTTTATGGCTCAACTCTCACATCTCACATCACTTTCTTAATTTCCACCTTTCCCACTTTCTAACTAAACCATAACAGAGAAAACTCACTTTAAAAAGAGGGATGGTACGGGGAGGGAGGTGGGAAGGGGGTTCAGGATGGGGAACACATGTATACCCGTGGCGGATTCATGTTGATGTATGGCAAAACCAATACAATGTTGTAAAGTAATTAGCCTCCGATTAAAATAAAAACAAAGAAACAAACAAAAAAAATCCATCCCCAAAATAGAAACAAAAGATGCCAGTCATTCGGCCTTGCACTCTGTCACTCAAATCTGACTGAAAGAGCAGATAAGAAGAGGCTGAGTGACATTTGGTTCTCGTCCAGTGAGGTGGTAGAACAGAGGGGGCACGTTAGCTGGAAGTGAAGAAACTGGGCTTCATTTCTGGAATTGTTCCATAAGTAATTGTGTGACTCTGGCCAAGCAATAGCCATTGGTTATACATGGTGCAGAAACAGATTTACTCATCCTTTCAACTATCCATTCAACAAACATTTCATCACCTGCTGTCTACTAACTATTCTGCTAGAAGTTGGTGATAAGCTTTGGTTGGTGGTTGGCAGGTCTATATCCAAGCATGACTTCTCCACTGTCTTATTTCTGTCTAAATGGCAGATATCCAAGCTCTATTGGTGAGACATAGCCAGTGGGGTATTAATATGTCCCAATATAAACCTTTCTTTAATAATAAAAGTAAATGATAAAATGAAGGGACTTCCCTGCCAGTCTAGAGGTTAAGACTTCACCTTCCAATACAGTGGGTCCCGGTTTAATCCCTGGTTGGAGAAATAAGATCCTACATGCCTCATAGCAAAAAAATGAAAACATAAAATGGAAACAATATTGTAACAAATTCAATTAAGACTTTAAAAATAGTCCACATTAAAAAAACTCACAAAAATTCAGTTGTAAATATCATTTAAAAATGATCGTGAGCATATTTTTTCAAAGTTTGTCTTTTCTTCATAGTTTTATTTACTTGTTACAGTAAGGAAGACAAAAATGGATGTCATAAGAAAAAGAACATTTTAGAACTCAGAGAACTAATTAAGACTTAAGCAGGCACTTGTTATAACTTCTCTTGTTCAATTGGAAGTTCTTGAGTTTTTCACTTATGATAAATCTATAACCAGGCAGGACAGTCTTCGACATAAATCATAGCAACATTTTTTGGGGATTGACTCCTAAGGTAAAAGAAACAAAAGCAAAAATAAACAGATGGGACCTCATCAAACTTAAAAGCTTTTGTACAGTGAGGGAAACTATCAACACAATGAAAAGACAATCTGCTGAAAGGGAGAAAATATTTGTAAATGATATGACCAATAAGAGGTTAATATCCAAAGTACATGAACAACTCATACAACTCAAATATCAAAAAAATAAACAAGGTGATTAAAAATGGGCACAAGACCTGAATAGACATTTTTTTCAAACAAGAAAGAGAGATGCCAACAGGCACATAAAAAGATGTTCAACATCACTAATCATCATAAAAATTCCAATCAAAGCCACCTCACACCTGTCAGAATGCTATCATCAAAATGTCTAAAAATAACAAGTGCTGGCAAGGATGTGGATAAAGGGGAACCCTTGTGTGCTATTGGTGGGAAAGTAATTTGTGCAGCCACTATGGAAAACAATATGGAGCTTCTTCAAACAACTCAAAATAGGACTACTGTCATAATCCAGCAATTCCACTCCTGGGTGTATATCTGAAGAAAACAAAAACACTAATTCAAAAAGATACACGTACCCCAATGTTAACAGGAGCATTATTTACTATTGCCCAGATACAGAAGCAACCAAAGTGTCTATCAATAGACAAATGAACTAAGAATATGTGGCATATATACACAATGGAATATTAGTCATAAGAAAATAATAAAAATTCTGTCATTTGTAACCATATGGATGGACCAAGAGGGTATTATGTTTAGTAAAATATGTCAGAGAAAGACAAATACTCTGTTATCACTAATATATAAAATCTAAAAAGTACAACAAACTGGTGAATATAACAAAAAAGAAACAGACTCACATACATAGAGAACCGACTAGCAGTTACCAGTGGAGAGAGGGAGAGGGGAGGGGCAAGATAGGGGTAGAGGATTAAGAGATACAAACTACTGTGTATAAAACAGATAAGCAACAAGAATGTTGTTCAGCACAGGAAAATATAGCCATTATTCTATAATAGCTTTAAATGAAGCACAATCTATAAAAATAGCAAATCACTATGATATACACCTGAATGTAATATAATATTGTAAATCAATTATATTTCAGTAATAAATACATACATAAACTTTTTAAATAGCAGAGAAAAAGAAAAAATTCCAGAATGAAGGGGAAAATTTCAAAGTGAATTTTTGTTTTGAAGAATAGCTATACATAACTTGGACTCACGGACATGTTAAAAGGAAACAAAACACAAAAACACAAGGAAAACAAAAAAATAATCAGTGAGTCAGAAACATACATTCCACTCAGTGTAAGAGAAAAAACCAGGTTGAACTAAGCAATTATTAATACATGTTATTAGTGAGAAAAGATACCTAAGCAACCATATCCCTTTAGTCTTGCTAAATTTTATAAATATATTATGGTTTCTTAAATGAAGTTTAAAAAAAAAAAAACACAAATTGAATCCTGTTATGATAGAACAAACACAGTGAGTTGGAAAACTATGAAATTCCTTGATTCAGTAAACCAAGGCCTTTGGGCCAAGATCCCCTGAATGGCAATTGCTCTAACATAAGAAAACCAAAATAATCAGGAGGAAACAACAGCCCCTCCTGGGATTCTGATGCAGCTGCAAGTCTGCCATGTACAGTTCAAAATAAGAGTTCCAGTCTCATTCACTGTCTCAGACCTTAGCTTACCTTGTTTGTCTCAATCTTTACTCTGACCTTTGTCCACATGCATTCCTAGATTTACCTGGGACATTTGGGTTAAATTTTGGCCATACTTTTGATGCAAATGATTAACCTGTTATTCTTTATGTTTTAACCCACCAGATTATATTGCCAACATGGTTTATTCAGGCAAGGAATCTTGGTGAGAAGGCACAAATATCAAGTGTATTAGAAACTGGATTGCTGTTGTAGACACATCTTAATGATTGAGAATGTCTCAATAATCACATGTTAAAACACCAGCTAACCATTCACCGCATTTTATCTATGTGCCCAAATTGAGGAACGGGCATCTTTAAGCAGTCATCTTCGAGACAAACAACGGAACAGGCCCATGCTCAAAGGAAATGTGGAGTGTCACACTTCTACAATGACAAATACTTGGAGTAAGTGCATCAATACCAGGATAGGGTCTTTTACGTATAGCAAGAAAAAGAATAGGATCCATAGTCATAATCAGGAAGACCACCAACACTGTTGTTGCTCAAATGTGGGATTTTCAGGGACAGGCTTCCCTGGTGGCTCAGACAGTAAAGAATCTGCCTGAAATGAAGGAGACCTGGGTTCAATCCCTGAGTTAGGAATATCCCCTGGAGAAAGGAATGGCTACCCACTCCAGTGTTCTTGCCTGGAGAATTCCATGGACAGAGGAGTCTGGAGGGCTATAGTCAATGGGGTTGCAAAGAGTCGGACACAACTGAGCAACTAACACTTTCACTTTTCACTTCTTGGCGGTCTAGTGGTAAAGAATCCACCTTCCAATAGAGGTTCCATTCCTGGTTGGGGATCTAAGATCCCACATACTGCAGGGCAAATAAGCCCAAGCATCACAAGTAGAGAAGCCTGTGCACCACAGTGAAGACCCAGTACAGCCAAAAAAAAAAAAAAAAAAAGTGCACATTTTCATCTCTTCTTTAGTTACTAGTTTACTAGCCCATCCTTCCTGCTAGACTGGAAACTTCACTGGAACAGTGATTTGTTCATTGTTACATTCTTAGTGATTGCATTGCCTAGCAGAGTAAATGCTCCAACAGTGTTGAATGAATGGTGTTTTGTGCATTTACTTGTGGATTCCACTGGGAGAGCTGTAATCAATAGTCAAATCCAGAGGAGGAATCTAAAATTTCCCTTCATAACATCTTCAGGAATTTTTCATTTTTTTCTATCAGCAAGTATGGGCCAGGCCAGCAGAGGGCAGTATGACAGATTACAGGACATTTCTTGGAGGACTTTTATAAAGGACACAAGGCTAGCAAGAGTTTGCTGGTATATGGGACTCCAGGTTATTGTCATTTGTCTATTGCAGAATCCATAGTGCTCAATCTTTTTCCTTAAAAATCATGGTACCAGTGTGCTTTTGTAGGATGTTCAAGAGAGGGGACCCCCTGTTTCTGGGTGAATGTCAACTCAAGGGGAAGACATCACCTTCCCAAAGTTAGTTGGGCCCTTTAGGGTCATGGGAGGCACATACAAATGAATATTACAAATTACCATATTGGAGTATGTGTCTTTAACTGAAAGCACTCCCCCGGTTCCAAAGAGAGATTCCATGGTCATAAAAACAGGACCAAAAATAGAAGAAGTTACTTCAAACACTCCTGAATGATTTAGTGTGTTTCTGACAAGGGGAAAGATAGAGGGCATTTATTCTCCCTGCCATGAACCCCAGAAGGTATTAACATTAACTTTGGCAATGGGGTAGAAAATGCAAATCATTGCTGGAGTTCATTCTCAAAACACTATATGACCATTCATTTTCTAGAACATTGTGAAAGCATTTTGGTCATCCTTTTTGGGACAAAGTACCAAAGGTCATTCTGAAAGCAAATATATACCTGACAGTATTATTAATTTCTAATAACTTCTACTGGTTATACTTTAAAATTTTTTTACCACCTCATTTTAATAACTATGGAAATGTTTAAAAATCTGACATGTTGAAGGCAACATACCTTTTAGAGCATTCCTTAGTACCATCAATACAATAAACTTTTATTTCTTACCTACAATGTGTTACGTATTCTGCTAGTTTCATTTGGTCCAGTGTTCAAGGTACGCTGTCTTGTTTCTTAACACCTAGAATGAGTGTATTAAAAAATAAAAGTTTAGCTGATGGAGTCCATTACTGTCCCAGGAACTAGACAGGGATGACAAAAGTAATGAAATAAAATTAATAAAAATTAATTTCTGCAATGTTTATTGGTTTCTTAGTACTGGGCATAAAAGGACTTTAGAACTTATTCAGCCTTAGAGAAATTCTGCAAATGGGGGCAAAGAATTAGCAGATAATGGAGTCTATATTTGCCTCATTGCAACTTGGAGATTATACTGTGATGGTTAATTTTGCATGTCAATTTGACTAGGCCACAGGGTACCCAGCTATTTTATCAAACATCATTCTGGGTGTGTCTGTAAGGTTGTTTTTGGATGAGATTGAATCAGTAGACTGAACAAAGCAGATTGCCCTCTCTAATGCGGGGGGGCCTTATCTACAGCTTGACTAGAAGAAAAGGGTGGACCATTCCATGAAGAAGAGGGAACTAACTCCTGCCTTTGAGCAGAAACATTGGGGGTTTTTTGTTGTTGTTTTTGTTTCTTGCCTTCAGACTCAAATAGAAATATTGGCTCTTTCTGAGTCTTAAGTCTGTCAGCCTTTGGACTGGCATCCTACCATTGCTTCTCTGGGGTCTCCAGATCTATCCACCTCTCTCGCTTCTCTCTGTGTGTGTGTATGTGTGTTGCTGCTGCTAAGTCGCTTCAGTCATGTCTGACTCTGTGCGACCCCAGAGACGGCAGCCCTCCAGGCTCCTCCGTCCCTGGGATTCTCCAGGCAAGAACACTGAAGTGGGTTGCCATTTCCTTCTCCAATGCATGAAAGTGTATGTGTGTATATACAACAACATGAGTAGTTTGAGTGTCAGCTGTAAACATCCATTTTACCTGTTCTATTTCTTTGGTGAACATTGACTAATACATATACTAAGGCCCAAACTAGAGTAATTAGGTTCTTCATTGCCTATCTAAGAGAAATTCAGAATTCTTGTTTCATATTGAAATTGAGAAAGGCAATGACTCGGGGCAAATAGGATGGCATTTTCTTCCCATAATCACCATAATGAATCTACTTTAATAATTAAGAATGCCATGTACCAAAAATCCAAATCAATCTCCAGAATTCATCAATAAAAGATTAAGGAGATTTTTCTCTATTGAAAACTAAAAGCATTTAAAATGAAGTCAACCTGGCTTTGTGAGGTTTATTCCATTTTGGTTTTTGAACCCACACAGATTTTAATAGATTGGTGTTCTTATCTATTTGTTTAGCGTACAGAGGATTGATAGTTCGAGCAATGAAATGGAAAAGTTGGCAGTTCACAAAATCAGCTAATGTTCCCCAGATTATCTATGTCCCCCAAAGACAATAGGGGTCACAAAGAGTTGGACACTGAGCAACTAAGTACAGCACTGCACATACCCAAAGACAGGCTCCCAGAACAGCTTGTCTGAAACAGAATTTTGTCTTAACCGCTAAACGAAAGAATGATGGTGTGTGTGTGTGTGTGAGTGAGAGAGACAGAGTTGGAAGGTTGCTTTTCATCCAATCAGCAGTGTCTAAATAATAACTGAATATACAAAGAATATTTCCACATACTCAGCTTCTTACTGGAAAGACTGATGTTCTCCTGCTGCTGCTGCTGCTAAGTCGCTTCAGTCGTGTCCGACTCTGCGACCCCAGAGATGGCAGCCCACCAGGCTCCCCCGTGCCTGGGATTCTCCAGGCAAGAATACTGGAGTGGGTTGCCATTTCCTTCTCCAATGCATGAAAGTGAAAAGTGAAAGTGAAGTCGCTCAGTCATATCTGACTCTTAGCGACCCCATGGACTGCAGCCCACCAGGCTCTTCCGCTAGTTCTCGATAATATTTTATGTTCTAAAAGAGAAAAATATTTTTATTTTTACAAAATTCATCCTGGTTTCTGAGAAGCTCTAGCTTTCTTTATTGAAAGGCCAAGATACCCCAGCAATAACTTTGAACATTGTATTACCTGCCAACAATTTCTAATCTTGAGAAATAATCTGTCTGTGAAGGAGGAGGTGTAAGTATTGATGAGTCTGGTATTAGACAGACTTGGATTTTAATCCTGAGTCTACTGTATAACTGGGTACACTTGAGTAGGTTGCTTAACCTAACCTTTGGTTTCCTCTTGCAGAGAGTGGGTGTATAATAGTACCTACCTCAAGGCAATGGCAAGCCACTCCAGTACTCTTGCCTAGAAAATCCCATTGACAGAGGAGCCTGGTAGGCTGCAGTCCATGGGGTCGATACAAGTCGGACACAACTGAGCAACTTCACTTTCACTTTTCACTTTCACACATTGGAGAAGGAAATGGCAACCTACTCCAGTGCTCTTGCCTGGAGAATCCCAGGGACGGGGGAGCCTGGTGGGCTGCCATCTATGGGGTCTCACAGAGTCCGACACAACTGAAGCGACTTAGCAACTCAGCGGCAGCAGCAGCAGCACAGCTATTATGAGAAAGAATTGAGACCATGTATCTATGTGTTTAGTATACAAATGGACATGTGCTAAATATTCAGTAAGTGTTAATGATGATAATGATGTCTACAAAATAAAACTTACACATAGTAACAATTAGACAACATTATAAAACATAATAAGTGTGTCACTGGATATGGCATTCCCCAGCCTCTCCTTAACTTAAGAAGTCACATATCATATTTCACTTCTTTGCTGTTGTTGCTGTTCAGTCACTAAGTCGTGTCTGACTCTTGGTGACCCCGTGGACTGCAGCATGCCAGGCTTCCCTGTCCTTCACTATCTCCTGGAGTTAGTTACCATATCCTCAACTCTACTGTCTCTTATTTAGTATTTTTAATTGACAAATGAATTTAGCTTTGGCATAAGCAATAATATGTATGAGTCAGGTTTAATGTTACCACATATCACATCCTAGGAATAAAGTGGCTGTAAAGAAAAGCAGATAAACATACACGGAAGAAACCTTGAGGAGGAAGTGGAATTGAGCAGGGGCTTAAGGATAAATCAAAGGCTCAGACAAGAAACAGCTGTAAATGAATGAACTAATCAGATTGTCAACTAGATCTTAATGCATCAATAGGGCAAAGGACTAGCTCAGACACAAACGCTTGTCAATGGTTTTGACTTGGTTTGTGGTTCCCTAGCTGATCAGAAACAGATTCCCGTAGGCAGAAAATGTACAGACATTTCACTCTGTTCTTTTTATGTAAAATTTTTAAAGAACCAACACCTAATAATTTGTAAAAATACTCTCCATTTTGTCACTTTATTTTTTGCTGCGCCGAGTGGTGTGCAGCATCTTGGTTCCCCTACGGGGTGGAACCCACGCCCCTGCACTGGAAGCAGAGAGTCTTAACCTCTGGACCACCAGCGAAGTCCCTGCCACTTCCTTGAAATGTGTCCTAGGCAAGCTACTTTCTCTAAGTCTTTGTTTCCTCATCCATAAAATGGGATAATAGTTGCTTCCCAGGTAATCATGAGGGTTACATGAGATAATATGTAAGATGTTTTCCATTACCCTGTTGAGTTCTCAATAAATGATGACTATTACTGTAATTGTGATGCCTCATAGCTCAGTCAGTAAAGAATCTGCCTGCAGTGCAGGAGACCCAGGTTTGATTCCTGGGTCAGGAAGGTCACCTGGAGAAGGAAATGGCAACCTACTTCAGTATTTTTACCTGGAGAATCCCATGGACAGAGGAGCCTGACAGGCTATAGTCTATGGGGTTGCAAGAGTCAGACACGACTGAGTGGATGTGTAGTGTAGTCTAGGCTATTATCGTAATTACTATAACGATTTATCACACTAACCTATAAGTTTTAACAATTAGCACAAAGAAAAATACAATAGAGGATCCATATCTGGCAAAGGAAATATTCCTATCAACTGTATGTAAGCACAGGATGAAGGTAAAAAGCTGCGTTGTCACTGAAAGACAAGGGTTAATTGTAACACTTCCGACACATCAGTGAAATATGAGATCATGTTTGCCCTCTTCTCTAGAGGATCTTGGGTACTTTGAAGTGGAAATCCTGCTTACAAAATAATATACTATGCAACTGAATGTGCTCATATTTGTTTTGCATCCTGAGCATTCACTTAGATTTATAACAGAGAAAGGTGCCGGCGGTTCTCAAGAAATTCTAAGTAAAGCTGATAAACATGCAAGAAATGCAGGTGCCTCCCCTGAGCTCAGGGTGGGTATTTTCTAGTGGACACAATTACCATTCCTATTTCAATCTGTTAGCAGAAGTGAAAAAGCAGCTTTTTTTGCTGTCCTTGATTTTCACAAACTGCCATAAGCCTGAAAAGTCACTTAAAGGAAATAGTCAGAAGCAAGAGAATAAGTTCTTGAAATCTGAGAAAATCTACATGTACAAATATGCTTTACTGGGACAAGAGTTTTCTACTAATATGTTAAAAAAAAAATAAAAAATAAACCTCCTGGTATTTCCCAGCTTCCCTCTCTGAAGAACTCAAAATATTTTAGAGGGGGGAAAAGCTTTTAAGATTCCTGCAAGACAAATATGAAGACAAGACTCCTATTTTGCAAGGAAGAGCAATCTTTACCTCCCTCCTGAGTTGAACAGTTTGTAAACTATTCAAATCTCAGTGACTGAAAATAGTCATCAGCTCAAGCAAGGGATGGTCACCTCTTTAAACAAGGTCAGGGCAACTTTTGTGGCCTTTCTTTCAGTGCAAGGAAGCATCCAGTCTAGGGTTTGGCCTCACTTTGTTTGTGAAAGACCAATTCTCACAGAAATCTCACTTTCCTTTCCTTTTGCTTCTTTTCAAACAGTCTCATTCAGCATCTTCCCATGATCACAGATCACTCAGTTTTCTAACAGATGAAGGAAGAGAAAACAAAGTCAAATCATACTGCTATTTTAGGATATTTTAGGCGCCTCGTACAAACAGGTGCCCCCATGGCACCGTCAGCTTAGCCTCTTCTGGCCTCCCTGAGGTAATGGGGGCTTAGTGGTCTTGCGAGAAGTGTTGACGTGATGGATGAATGATACTGAAATAGAGTGTTCTTGGTTGTGCTTGAAAATGCTTTTAAAACGTGACCTTCTCACGGACATTCTGGAAATTCTTTTCCTAGTCTTGGCTTTGATGCCACTCCCTGAAATAGCAATGTTTACAGAGAGTCCCAGGAAGAGAAAAGGCCTGTGAGTGGGGCAGTGGCATTATGCTATGTCAGTCAACATCCCAGGAAAATAATCGGAACAGAAAACTCACCCTGAGTCATCTGTGCTGATGAAGAGGGAGGCATGTATTCTCAGCGAAAGGCAGTTTTGTGGATACGGGTCAAATCCGTGACTACTCGTGGGGGTGACAGAGGCTTGAGGCTGAGTCTACCTGCCACAAACAAATTCAGAATGTGCTGGCTTTGAAGAGTGAGTACAGAGGATAGCACTGACCATTCTTCCTTCTGATTCTTCTACACAGATGCTCAAAATTTAGAACTCCCACTCCAGAGGGGTGGTCAGAGACCAGTGGGCGCAGACTGTGGATCAGTCAGGATGACTTGGTGTCAAAGGAGGTTCGAAAAGGGGAAACCAAGTCCATGGCCACTGGGGACCACGCATTTTTCCCTGGAAAGATACAAACCTAATTACAGAAAGATGGGACAGCCCAAGCCCCATATCCTCTCTTTTTTTGTTAGACCCCTAAGAAAAAGTTACTGTTTGAAAATCCCATATTCCTTTTTTCTAAAATTCATTTGTAGGCTCTGAGATCTAGTTCTTGATCTTGAGTTGGCCATTAGAGGGGGCAGTGGAAGTCACACTGAACATCCACCATCTGCCAAGTTCTGTGAATTATCTTTCTTTCTCTCTCTCATCTATCCTTCTCTCTCTCTCTCTACCTACCTACCTACTTACTTATTTACCAGCCTCCAAGTTTAGCATGCTAACTCATGCCATCTCTATGTGTCTGTCTAATACTTAGCTCACTTGTAAGAAATCACTAGGGAACTTAAGAATTGACCATATTTTGAATGGTCAGTAAACACTGAACTGGGATGAAAAGACACATCTGTTTGACCTGACATTTCTTGTCATTTTCACCTGACCAGAAGTGCACGTCTGACTTTGGTAACTATGGGTGATATCAAGGCATTCCATAAATTTGCCTGTAGGGTTAAGCCAGTTTGGGATGGTAATTCTCAGTGAGGACTGAATGAAGTTTGCACAAAGGAAAGGACAGAGTCTTTTCTCAGAGTTTGAAGAAAGATTTTCCTGTGCAATGCACTGACCCCTGCTCCTCGACCATTACCCTCACTGAGACCCCTTGATGAATCAAATCATCTCTGTCTCTATTTTCACAAATGTCACTTCAGTCAACATGGAGATGGGGGGCATCTTTTCTACCTTATTGAGGTGAAGTCGCTCAGTCGTGTCCGACTCTTTGCGACCCCGTGGACTGTAGCCCAGCAGGCTCCTCCGTCCATGGGATTCTCCAGGCAAGAATACTGGAGTGGGTTGCCATTTCCTTCTCCAGGAGATCTTCCTGACCCAGGGATCGAACCCAGGTCTCCCGCATTGGAGGCAGAGAAATGATATTGTTATTTCAAAAAGAGTATTTTTTATATTGGGCAAGTAAAGAATTCTCCGATACTCTAATACTGCTGGACTGTGCCTGTAAAGCAATTAATGGTCTTGTCCATCAATCTATGGAAGGATTTATTCTGAGGAGAAAAGTTCTAATAGATAGATGATAGACAGATAGGTAATAGATGATAGGTAGATAGATAATAGATAGGTGGATAGATGGCTGGATAGGAAGGCAGGTAGATAGGTAGATAGGCAGGCAGGCAGGTAGGTAGGTAGGTAGGTAGATGGCAGGTAAATAGATGATTGATAGATATATGAATATATCAGAGAGAATGTTGGGTGGGTAGATGGATGAATATGTCAGATAAATAATTATGGATGTAGATGGATATAAATATTTATATGCTAATCCTGAGAACTTGCTTTTTTATTTTGTAGTGGGGCATACCTGATTAACAGTGCTATGATAGTTTCAGGTGGACAGCAAAGGGACTCAGCCATACATATACGTGTATCCATTCTCCCCCAAGCTCCCTCCCACCCGGGCTGCCATATAACATTGAGCGGGGTTCTCTGTGTTGTACAGTAGGTCCTTGTTGGTTATCCATTTGAAATATAGTAGTGTGTACATGTCCATCCCAGACTACCTAACTGTTCCTTCCCCACATTCTTCCCTCCAGGAACTATAAGGTCATTCTGTAAGTCTGTAGGTCCTGAGAACTTAACTTTCAAATGCTAATGCAAATTTAAATTAAAACTTGGCTGATATAATTAGCAGATTTAGGGGGTCCTTCTTATGACTTCATCAAACTTGTAAAGATCTCCAATCTGACTATTATCACATCGTGTTATAGTTATCTGTTAACCTCATGCAAAGAGTTGACTCATTGGAAAAGACTAGACACTGGGAGGGATTGGGGTCAGAAGGAGAAGGAGATGACAGAGGATGAGATGGCCGGATGGCATCACTGACTCGACGGATGTGAATCTGAGTGAACTCGGGGAGTTGGTGATGGACAGGGAGGCCTGGCGTGCTGTGATTCATGGGGTTGCAAAGAGTCGGACATGACTGAGTGACTGAACTGAACTGAACCGAACCTCTGTTACCTGTTAATACCCAGATCCTCCCTTTTCTGGGATTACTCTTTCTTCTAACATTCAAGTAAAATTGTTGTTGTTTAGTCACTAAGTCATGGCTGACTCTTCTGTAACCCCCTGGACTGTAGCTCACCAGGATCCTCTGTCCAGCAGTTTCCCAGGCCAGCATACTGGAGTGGGTTACCATTTCCTTCTCCAGGGGATCTTCCAGACCCAGGGATGGAACTCGCATCTCCGGCATCAGTGGGCAGATTCTTTACCACTGAGCCACTAGGGAAGCCCTCAAGTAAAATATCTAAGACAATTTCTTTGTGAAAGCTTGAGCACATACTCCCAAGAATTCTCTGGGGAATCCAAGTGAAGGGTGATTGTCTTCATGGCCATCTCTTCTTATCATGTCTAATTCCTGATCTATTCTCACTACTTACCTTTTTTAGCTCACAGTCTACACAGAGATTACAAAGTGGGGAAATGGCCCCCATCTTCCCATGTTGCTACTCTTCCTCTTCCTTCTCCTTTGTGAATGGGTAATTTTAAAAACTTAAACTGTGATGGTCATACAACCATAAAATGAACGTCTGCCAAAGATTTTACTTATTAATTGTTGAGGGTACCCATAGGCTGGTATTACTGCTTTAACTAAGCATTTTTGAAAGTACATGCATATATGCTAAAATTTCTTTTTTTTAACAGATCAAAGCAAAAATGGTCAGTACCACATGGCAATAATCAACTGTATCTTCCCACAATTTGCACATTTGTGAATAAGAATCATTTGCATTGCTGCTGCCATCTACCCGGCAGGGTTGTCAAATTGCTCTAAGACAATGGAAGCTGGTGATGATGGAGATGATGCTCTGGAAACAGTCATCTTTTTTCCTACCACAAAACCTTTCATTTTGTAGTTATCCTTTCATTTTGAAGGATATCTCTTCCTTCTTCATTCTCGAAAGGAAGTTGTTATCTCTACTATATTTTATTGAAGTCTAGGATTATTAAAAATTGAGACAATGGGCTTCCCTGGTGGGTCAGTGCTAAAAAACCCACACCTGCCAATGCAGGAGACAGGGAAAAAATTGAGACAGTAATAGATAATAACACATCTTAGAAAAGCAAGAGATAACCCAGAATTGAATATTGCATATCACCTGACTTTGAATCCCAAATCATCTGTAGCAAAGAGATTTCTCAATGGCCATCTTTTTCCTCAGAGACAAGCTCTCCTCACCAACCTCAACTCTTCTCTCCATCCAGACATTGTGCCTCCTTTTTCTACTGGGAAGCTCATCCCTCTTCCTCCTTCATCCAGACTGGCTCTGAAACTTACTCATAGCATCTAAAGGTCTGTTAGGTGCTTTCCCATATAAAGACCATTTTTCTACAAAAGCAGTATTCTGTCCCTCCAAGGCAGTTTGTCCAGAAGTCTGTCAGCTTTGACAATAAGAGGATTTTCTATCTGCTCACTCCAACATTTAAGATCTTTGAGAATATTTTTGAAATTTCCAACCCTTAGCACATGGTAAGTCATCGGTAAGATCCTGTTATTTCATAACTTAGGTAAACAAAATCAAAGAAGTTCAATTTGAACTCAGAAACCATCCTTGCTTATAACCTAGGCCCTTGGCTTCCCACATCAAGATCTGATCTGGTTCACAGCCCTTTCTAAGTCTGAGGATGCACTGTTCACACCAAGGAGAACTTACTCTCAGTGGATGTGGAAACAACCCCTTCTTCAACTCAAGTACCCTTTCAAGAGTCTGCCTTCCTCTCCTAGCCTGCATATGGGTAAGGTTTAGACAGGAAACCTGGATGGTCATTTGAAACAAGGACAATCAGAAGAGTAAGAAATAACTCAAATGCAGCGTGTCTTATTTTTTCAATCAAACTGCTTTTGGATGTCTTTCCAGAACAGGACATGAGAAACACTCAACCTTGTTATTGCAGAAGCTAGGCTTTCCATTTTTGTAAAGAAAAAAAAAAATCCCACTTAGGAAAAGATGAATTTGCTTATAAGATAACTGCAGCAAATACAGAGACATCCTTGATAAGATGGCCAAATGAAGGTCTGATGAGAAGAGGCACTGAGAGTCAGGATATAGAGGTGCACACCTTCTTTTTCTTTTTTTAGTTTTGTGTGTGTGTGTGTATGTGACAAACTATAATATCTAGGGGTGAGAAATGCAGACAGAAAATTAAGCGTGTAAAGGGGGACTGGGGAAATGTATTTTTACAGATGGTATAAGTCCTAGGATGAAGGTATTATAATTTTTTCTTGGCTGCATGGTACATCATGTGAGATCTTAGTTCCCTGACCAGGGATGGAACTGGTGCCCTCTGCAGTCGAAGTGCCAAGGGCCAACCATTGGACTTCCAGGGAAGTCCCAAGGCATTGTAATTTGAAAGCCAAATGCCTCCTTAAAATGGCTCCTACTTGGCAATTGTTGACGTGGTCTATGACATGGGACTAAACATGCCAGGGATTCTGCAGGGTTTCATGACCTTCTTAAAGGAAGAAAAGGTAAGAGGTCTGAAAGTCTAGGAATCCCACTTATATTTGAGCCTCACAATTATCTCAGGGAGCATTCTTATCTTAAATTTGCAGATAATAGAAAGTTAACTCAAAAAAGTTAACGGGTTTGCCCAAAATCACTCTACAAAGGTCCCAGGTTCTGGAATACAGATTCCTATGACTCTAAACCATATATTTACATTTTATTTTCTATAATACGCTGCTTCTGGTAGATTGATCCAAAAAGATAGAATCTGAAAAGTGCTCAGAAATTCAGAAAACATTACATTACAGGGTCTAAAGACCTTACGTTATAGGGGCTATAGACCATAACAATGTAGGGTGGTGTCATCATTCATGATTCTTAAATCCAGTCAATGAAAAGTGTCTTCTATTTAGTTTCCTTTCACATGTTTCAATGACCTGACCTAAATCCCTACTCCCATTGTCATCCTAGCCCAGGCCCTGCTCACCAGATGCCTGAATTGCTAAAGTAACTTCTCCCTGGACTCTGAGACTCAACCCAGGTCAACCCTTCTTGTCCCACCAACACACACCACCGGACTCAGATTACTGGGCTGCTCTCCCAAGGCACCAGCTTCACCCTCACTCCAGTGCCTTCTCATCCTTCCATGCCCAGGCTTCAGCTCCACATGAAGCCTTCCTAGACTGGCCCATCCCTCCCAGACACTCCTCTTCTCTGAATTTCTTCAAATACCTTGGGTTCTTTTCCCTAGTTAGATGATGATCTCTTTGAAGGGACTGAGTCTCACGAGTTGGCATGTGGTGTGGTCTGTTCTGTATGGTATCCAGCCCTGTGCTGAGCTCAGAGAAAGTGATCAGTACATGCTGATGGAGTCATTGAAGGAAGTTTGAATGTTATCCAAGGATAAAATGTTTTTGAGGAACTTGCCTGGTGGTCCAGTGGTTAAGAATCCACTTGTGATGAAGGGGACTCAGGCTCAATCCCTCATTGAGAAAAGAAGATCCCACCTGCCGTGGAGCAACTAAGCCTGCATGACACAACTTCTGAAGTCCACGCACTCCAGAGTCCCTGTGCCACAACTAGAGATTCCAGACACCACCACAAAAGATCCTGCATGACACAACAAAGATTCCATGTGCTGTAACTAAGACCAGATGCAGCCGAGTAAATAAATAATTTGAAAAATGTTTTTGAAAAGTGAAAAACGCATTATGCATCAATGGGAAGAAACAGAAATGGACATTTAAAAGATGTCTCTAAAGTTGGTTGAATGCAGCAATATAGGAAAATGATTTGGGGACCACTGATTGTCATCTTATGGATATCAGGACAAAACATGCTCATCAATTTCTCTTTATAACACTTCTCAAAACTCAAAACATATAGTCAGAGGCTCTTCAGAGTTACCTTGTACCCTCCCAGTCCCCTGCCCACATTCCCTCCGCCATTAGTTGGCCCTGGCCAGGCATGACTTTTCAGGTCCATGTCCTCCTTACAAGTATGGAGCTAAGGTCTAACAAGTATGAGGTGAATCTCAAGAACCACCAACTCACTAAGCCTAGCTGGTGGTAGGGGTGAGACAGTCACAAGGTGGTCAACAATGGTGATACATGAACCGAGCTGACCTTAACTTGTTCCTCATTGGCTCCATGAGGAGACTCACCCAAAATGGCAGATGGGATATTTAGGGGAACACCTAGCCTGAGCATCAGCTGAATGGAGGCCCATGCCAGGCTGCCTGGATGGAGGTCTTCTTAGAACAACTCCAACAGTTGGTGTTGCCAGTTCAAACAGTCATGGTAAGAAAAGAGTAGATGAGAATGCATGGTGGAAGCAGGACAGGGGGCGGGGCAAGGTCATCTTGCAGGGATTCCGGGCAAACCCGGGCCGGGCCTTGAACTCAGACAGATGGTGACCTGACCTGTAATGTGTGTTCTTCTGCATATTTGCCAGGGGGCAGTCCATGAAATTATAGTCACCTAGTTCCTCTTGTCTTTACTTAGAAGCTCTCAGTATTGCCCCAACTTGCAGAAGATGCCATGTGACCCTCCCTGACCATCCAACTTCCTGTTTGTGGCCTTAATGGGCTGTGACTCAAACTATTTTTTTTTTTTGGTGAGTCTTTTTTTAAAATATAAATTTATTTATTTTCATTGGAGGTTAATTACTTTACAATATTGTATTTGTTTTACCATACATCAATATGAATCCACCACAGGTATACAGGTGTTCCCCATTCTGAACCCCCCTCTCTCCTCCCTCCCCGTACCATCCCTTCTGCTCTCCATCCTCTGTCTCTCCTCAACCCACAACAGGTTGTAACTGCTCACAGAATAACCAGACAATTTCTCCATGACATACTGAACTTTCCAAATATACAGTCTTTCCAATACTGTCTGAAAATAGCCTAAGGATTTCCTCTTAGAGATTCCAAAACATTGTGCCTTCTAAAATGTGAATCCCCTTTGTGAATCCCCCATGGGCTTGGTGAAAACTGACACTTGTTTTGTTCCTTCCTTCATTCATTCATTCAACAAACATACTGACCCTGCCAGGTTTTGTGCTAGACTCTGGGAAAACTAGTTACTAAGACAAAGTCATTTCCCTCAAACAGCTTCCATAATACCTATTGGAGGACAAAGCTCTCAACTGTCTTCCTGTATTTCTGATTCCTTGTTGATACACAAAGAATTGCTCTGATTCCCCCACACATTACTCTAATATCGCTCATAAAAATAAAAAACCAAACACTGAGTTATAGTAGGTAATGATTGTGTTTTACGCACTTGTAAAGGAAGGTTTAAGGACAAGTTAGGGGAAATCTCTTAAAGTATCAAGTTAAATTCAAATGAATACATTTTTTCTTTGCTCTTCTCCCAACTTCATACATTTTCCAACCAGTTATCCAGTCTGAAATCTGCGTACATGCCAAGTTACAATCCTATCATTTAGGGGAAAATTCCATTATGAAAGTTTATATACAACTGCTCCTTTCTACATAAAACCCTTGTTTTGGTGACTCCATAATTTCTAAAGCTATATTATATTTTTCTAAGCCCACTCCCAAAATACAGGCTGGGTACAGCTGTTGATTAAAGGAAAGAGACATGGAGACCAGCATCTTCCCAAATATTTGGGGATCAGGCCACTAAACAAAGCATCCCCAGTTTTTTCTGTAATGATGGCTCTTTATCTCCTGGTACTTGCAATCTGCTCAAAAAGGAGCTTTGAACTCTTGCCTTGGGCACGCTTCCCAGGAGTTCCAAATATCTTCCTCGGCCATTGGCCAACGAACGACAGCTCAAGGATGAGGTTGGGCTGTGTTTGTTTGAAGTGCTCTGTGAATCCTGGCTCTGTGTTCTGGGTTGTCCATTGTGAGTTGAGCTGTCTTTCTAGCCAATTGGAAGTCTTTTTTCTGAGAAAAGTTTTGGCCCACGAATCAGAGCTCAGGTTCCAAGGCTGGCACTCTACCTTCCTTTATAGTTACTGAAAGTTCCAGAGAAAGTAACAGCTGGGTTTCCACATCAAATTAAGTGCCTGTGATAAGTTGTCCTGCTCCTTGGTGAAACAATTCCTTTAAAAACAGAACGTATCCTTCAGGCCATGATCAGCAAGTGCTACCTCTGAAACTAATAAACAAAGCTTATCCCACCAAAATAAGGTGGGACTAGGGCCCCCACTCCTGGTACTGGCTTAATGAAAACTGACACTTGAAAAAAATATATCAATAACAATTGTTCTAAAAAGGATAAACAAAAAGGTCCTACTATATAACACAGGGAACTATATTCAATATACTATGATAAACCATAATAGAAAATATGAAAAAGAATGTGTATGTATATACATACAAGTCAATCACTTTCCTCTATAGGGGAAAATAAACACAACATAAGTCAACTATATGTCAATACAATTTTTAAAATATACATTGTGAAACTGAATAATACTATTTGAAACATATCTCTATTAAAATCTTAATCTATCAACGACTTGCCTTTCATGGCACTTTTTTCTTTTTAACAATTCCTCACATGTTAGGATTTGACCAACTCGCAAAAATAAGGTATGGCTGCAGCACTATTTACAACAGCCAGGGCATGGAAGCACCCTAAATACCCATAGACAGATAAATGGATAAAGAAGATGTGGTACACACACACAATGGAATGTTACTCAGCCATAAAAGGAACAAAATGTGCCATTTGCAGAGATGTGGATAGACCTAGAGAGGGTCCTACAGAGGGAAGTAAGTCAGAAGAGAAAAACAAAAGTCATATATTAATATGTATATGTGGAATCTAGAAAAATGGTGCAGATGAATCTATTTGCAAAGCAGAGACAGAGACAGAGAATGGACATGCAGACACCAAGGGGCACATGTGGGGTGGGGTGGACTGGGAGGCTGGGAATGACATGTGTACACTGCTGTGCATGGGACAGGCAAGAGCCTACGGTACAGCACAGGGAACTGTACTCCCTGCTCTGTGGTGACCTAAATGGGAGGGAAATCCAGAAGAGAGGGCATATGTGTGTACATCCGGCTGATCTGCTCTGCTATACAGCAAAAACTAGCACAGTGATGCGAAGCAACTGCTGCTGCTGCTGCTAAGTCGCGTCAGTCGTGTCCGGCTCTGCACGACCCCATAGACGGCAGCCCACCAGGCTCCCCCGTCCCTGGGATTCTCCAGGCAAGAACACTGGAGTGGGGTGCCATTTCCTTCTCCAATGCATGAAAGTGAAAAGTGAAGGTGAACTCGCTCAGTCATGTCCGACTGTTAGCGACTCCATGTACTGCAGCCCACGAGGCTCCTCCGTCCATGGGATTTCCCAGGCAAGAGTACTGGAGTGGGGTGCCATTAACCAGACCTTAGTAAATGCATTTTCTTAAAAAAAGGTAAGCATCTACTTCCTGCTTTTATTTTGTCCCAAGGGAGGCCAGGCTACCCAAGAGATTCTCCTGAGTCAAAAGTAGCTTCCCTGGACCCTCTACTGACTCCACGTTTGTTTAGATCAGTAAGCTCATCTTTTAAGCTGCAAACAACACGTGGGGAGAATAGACAGCAGAGTTTTCACATGTAATGTCTATGCAGCTAACCCACCCAGCAAATCCGGTTACCCTGAGGAAAAGGAGGTGATGATGGCAGGGACTCTTGACACAGTGTCTGGGAGGGGGCTGAGCCCTGAGCCTCTGGCTGGTGCAGTGGAACCAGTACATTCTCTCTCACAAGCAGCTTCTAGAAGGAAAGAGTCAAGGCATGAGGAGACAGAAAAGGGAGGTGGAGCCCTTTCAAGGCAAAGCCTGTCTTCCTTGGTATCTTCCTATCCCTGGTGGCCACCATCTTCTCTCTTAACACCCCAGGAAGATGGCCTCCCAATAGCTTTCTATAAGCAGAGAAATTATTCTTTAAGTTCCAGTGACTGATCTAGAGCTTCGTAAATTTCATCAAGAAGGTTACTTTGGAGGAAAGCAGAGTGAAGGAGTATGCCACATGGTTGCCTGGGGGATGAGCTTTCTAGTCAAGTCAGGTTTTATTAAAGCAACTCAATGTTCATCTCCAACTAAGCCCTGCTTTGTGTCGGTCATTGCGGAAATAGGGTAAACTTAGATTCAGAAGTTCATCTGCCTAACTGTTTATCATTCCTGGAGGGAACAAGCCTGGTGTCTTCAGACAGATGGACAGTGCAGAGATCAGGTTGGAGAAGGAATATCTGACCTTGAAGAGCCCTCGATGTGACAATCAGGGTATGGGTGTTTATTCTGAGTGAGACAGGAAGCATTGGAGGGTTTTGAGCAGAGGCATGAGTGTCCTGCTCTGACATGGACTTCAAGAGGTTCTGGCTGATGTATTGATGATAGTCTTTCTAGAAGAACTTGGGAGGAATTGCCTTAACTCTATTAAATCCTGAATCAGCTCATTGTATCCATGCAAGATATTATTATTTAGCTACTCCAAGAATATGTATCTCAAAAGCACCCAAACTAAGTACAAATCATGTTATATATTTTATTTGAATATCTATGCTTCCATCAATTGACTAAATAAGGTATTGGGGACATGAAACCTGGTTTGTCACTAGATAAACCTGGATAATAATCTAGACTCAGTTTCCTTATTCATCAATAGAAGCATATGAACCAGTATATGCATTCTTTCATTTTATCACATTTATAAATAAATATTTCTATTAAGACCAGGAACTATGGTGGAGAAATATGCCATTTCTCTTCGAGAAGATCATATTCTATGAGTGAGAGACCAGAACCAGTCTAAAGAAGGAAGGTATATGCTTTGTTTGGTTTGATGAGTAGAACTGAGGATTTTTAAAAGTCTGATAAAAAGGAACTAGAAAATAGGAAGACGTAGGAGATTTGGGCAAGAAAGAAGAAAATATGTAGACTGTGCTGTCTGAAAAGGAGGGGATTTGCTCCCCAAGGTCAGGGAGAAAGGGGCATTCCTCTGTGATAAAGGTTTAATAAAAATATATGAAGATCACAGGTTTTCACGTTGGAAGGTAAGTTTTATGTGCTAGGTTGCTTCAGTCATGTCTGTGACCCCATGGACTGCAGCCTGCAAGACTCCTCTGTCCATGGGATTCTCCAGACAACAATACTGGAGTGGGTTGCCATACCTTCCTCTGGGGGATCTTTCCAACCCAGGGATCCAAGTCACATCTCTTATGTGTCCTGTGTTGGCAGGTGTGTTCTTACCCACTAGCACCACCTGGGAAGCTTGGGAAGGTAAGACAATGGTCATTAAAACAAGCTTTGATTTTCCCTCAGAAGAAGATAAGGCCAATGCTGAGAGAGAAGAAAATGCTGTGGGGTAGAAAAACCTAGAAAAACAGCAAAGTCTTGAAATAACCACTGTGGAGAAAGGGACAATGAGTACTCGGGAGTTAATGCCTGGTTTTGCCAACCTGTACTTTTTGTGATTGTTTCCAAACGGCAGGAGTGAGGGGAGAATGCAAACAATCCAGTGGGTTTGAAGCTGATGGGAAGGCCGTAAGGGCTGCAGGAAACTGGAAAAGAGCATTTGACATGAAGACGCACGTGTTCTCGTGTGAATAGGGAGGTGAGAGAGGACCAAAGGAGGTGAAGGCAGTTGGGGTGGGGAGATGAAGGGAGCAGGTGCCTCAGGGAGATGGTGGCAGCTGTGGCAGGAACACCTGAGGGACTGGGGCCAGGTGCAGCCAGAGAACACAAAGTGTGGATTTCAGGCTTTATAAAGGAGGCAGATGGAGTGACACATTATCTGGTATTGTGATGGGGTGGACCATGAGAGAAGGAGAAGGTTGTGGGAATTCAGGTGGCTCAAGAACTGAGAGCTTAGAGGTAGCATGTAAGGAGGATGATGTGCAGACTGAAGGCAGCGGGACTTCCACAGGGTTGGGTGGAGAGGTCCTTGAAGCTCTAACAACATATTATGTGGATTTAGTATAAAAGGAGGGCTTCCCTCGTAGTTCAGTTGGTAGGGAATCCACCTGCACTGCAGGAGCCTGGGTTCAATCCCTGGATTGGGAAGATACTCTGGAGGAAGGCATGGAAACTCCAGGATTATTTTTTAATTTATTTTTAATTGAAGGATAATTGCTTTATGGAGTTTTGTTGTTTTCTGTCAAACCTCAGTGTGAATCAGCCATAGGTATACAGATATCCCCTCCCTTTTGAAACTCCCTCCCATCTCCCTCCCCTCCCTCTAGGTTGATACAGAGCGCCTGTTTGAGTTTCCTGAGCCATACAGCAAATTCCTGTTGACTATCTATGTTACATACGGTAATGTAAGTTTCCACATTACTCTCTGCATACATCTCACCCTCTCCTCCCCTCTTCCCATGTCCACAAGTCTATTCTCTATGTCTGTTTCTCCACTGCTGACCTGCAAATAAATTCTTCAGTAACATTTTTCTAGATTCTGTATATATGCATTAGTATGTAATATTTATGGAGAAGGAAATAGCAACCCACTCCAGTATTCTTGCCTGGGGAGTCCTGTGGATGGAGGAGCCTGTTGGGCTTCAGTCCATGGAATTGCACAGAGTCAGACACCACTGAAGCAACTTAGCATGCATGTGTGCATTGGAGAAGGAACTGGCAACCCACTCCAGTGTTCTTGCCTGGAGGATCCCAGGGATGGAGGAGCCTGGTGGGCTGCCGTCTATGGGGTCGCACAGAGTTGGACACGACTAAAGCGACTTAGCAGCAGCAGCAGCATACGATATTTATCTTTCTCTTTCTGACTTACTTCACTCTATATAGGCTTTAGATTCATCTACCTCACTAGAACTGACTCAAATGTGTTTCTTTTTATGGCTGAGTAATATTCCATCGTGTATATGTACCACAACTTCTTTATCCGTTCATCTGTCAATGAGCATCTAGGTTGCTTCTACATTCTAGCTATTGTAAATAGTGCTGCAATGAAGGATGGGATACATGTGCCTTTTTCAGTTTTGGTTTCCTCAGGGTATATGCCTAGAAGTGGGATTGCTGGGTCATATGGTGCTTTATTTTTAGTTTTTTGAGGAATCTCCACACTGTCTTCCATAGTGGCTGTATCAATTTACATTCCCACCAAAAGTGTAAGAGTGTTCCTTTTCTCCACACCCTCTCCAGCATTTATTGTTTGTAGGCTTTTTGATGATGGCCATTCTGACCATCATCAGAATGTGTGAGGTGTGAGGTGAGATATCATTGTAGTTTCAATTTGCATTTCTCTAATAATGAGCAATATTGAGCATCTTTTCATGTGTTTGTTAGCCATCTGTATGTTTTCTTTGGAGAAATGTCTGTTTAGGCCTTTTTCCCACTTTTTGATTGGGTTGTTTGCTTTTCTGGCATTGAGTTGTATGAGCTGCTTGTAAATTTTGGAAATTAATCCTTTGTCAGTTGTTTCATTTGCGATTATTTTCTCCCATTCTGAGGGTTGTCTTTTCACCTTGCTTATAGTTGCCTTTGTTGTACAAAATCTTTAAGTTTAATCAGGTCCCACTTATTTACTTTTTTCTTCCCCATTACTCCAGGAGGTGGGTCATAGAGGATCTTGCTTTGATTTATGTCATCGCAACTCCAGGATATTTGGCTGGAGAATCCCCATGGACAGAGGAGCCTGGTGGGCTGCAGTCCATGGGGTTGCAAAGAGTCAGACACAACTGAGCAACTAAGCACAGCACAGCACGGCACAGAATAAAAGGAACCAACGAGTGAGTCAGTGGTGACTTTTAGTGAGGTTCAGTGAAGAGCACTGGATAACAGCTGGTTAAGAATGTCTTTGTTTGGACTTCCCTGGTGGTCCAGTGGTTAAGAATCCGCTTGTCAATGCAGGGAACACAGGTTCAGTCCCTGGTCTGGGAAGATTCCACATGCTGCAGGGCAACTAAGACCATATGCCACAACTTCTGAGCCGGTATTCTACAGCCCGGGAGCCACAGCTGCTGAGGCCTGCCTTCCCTAGAGCCTGTGCTTTGTAACAAGAAAAGCCACTGCAATGAGAGGCCCATGTCCCACAGCTAGAAGAGCCCCCACTTGCTGCAACTAGAGGAAGCCTGCACTCAGCAATGAAAACCTAGCACAGCCCAAAATAAATCAATCTTAAAAAAGAATGTTTTTATTTTACTAAAGCAACTCAATTTTCATCTACAATTAAATATTGTGTGTGTCATGTCACAGTGGGAATGGGATAAATTCTGACTCAGAAATTGATCAGACCAATCATTCATTATCTGTGTGGCTTAAGTTCTCCAAGAATCTTTCCTTATTTGTAAATTAGGTATAGTGATGTTGACACCTGAGATGGTTGAGATTTTCACATACAGGGACATAGATGAAATAGATGTCTGAGATGACCTGCCTGGTAGCCTCTGGCTCCTTCCCATCCCTGCCTGTCCTGCCCTGGGTCCACATGGGAGCTACTGCACTGAGACAAAATGCTCCTTTCCCTGGTCCCAGCTGATTAACTTCAGGATGGGCACCTGGTCCAGGTGAAGTCAACTGTACCCACCAACATTTTTCACTCAAACCCCAGTGTGGTTTGTCTTCCTCCCATGGCTGAAATCCTGAGGTGAAAAATACAAAATGAGTGAGTTTTCAGAGTGAAACGGAGCTCTCTGCAGAGAGGTGCCAGGGAATGTTCTCTTTTGCCTGAATGGCAGAGGTGGGTTTCTTAAAAGTGCCAGCAGACACTGTGTGTGAAGATCCATGGGAGAGTACTTGCGAGTTTGAAGTTTTCATAATTGCTTTTATTTTTTTCCAGGTGTTTTGTAGGATAGAAATTAGGAGTTAGAAGTAATCTACATGATTTATCTGACACTTCTCTGGAGCATGTGCATGAGGGCAAGAAAGAAACAGAGACAGATACAGGGGAAGAACTGGGAGGCAGGCAAAACGGAGAGAAAGTATAAGACACATAACCCCTGAGACGGATATCCCAGTTAAAAAATCAACCTATCCTTTAGTGTAGCAGTCCCCAACTTCTTTGACATCAGGGACCAGTTTCATGGATGACAATTTCTCCACAGACTGGGGTGGTGGGTGGTTTGGGGGTGATTCAAATGCAATACGTTTATTGTGCACTTTATTTCTATTTGCGTTCTGTCTCCACGCAGTAGTTCAAGCTCAAGTTGCTAGTACTCCTGGGGAAGGAACAATGACAACATCAGATTATCTTAAAACCAGAAGGAAATGAGGGAAGAAACACAGTGATTCAGAGCTGAAGCGCAGCCACGAGGAGCCAGAAAACGGAGGAGGGTGACTGTTCTGCTGAAGAGTGTACCTTCTAATTCAGAAAACTTAGTCACCAGACTGAGAACAGATAACAAGAGTAGGAGGAAGGACTGGGGACTGTGGGGAAACGTTTCAGAAAGCTCTGCAATCCTGCAGCATGCAGAGCAAGCTCTTGACAAACTCGCAGCCTTCTGGAACCTTCAGAAAATGAAAATCCAACTCATAGGATAAAGCAAATAGCCCCACTGGGTATTTCACAGCACATATCTAACACCCATTGAAGCTCTGAACAGTGGAGATGGTTCTAAAAGCATCATCTACCTACCCCTAGGCAAGATTATATTCAGTCCTCGAATAATCTGTAAAATGTGGTTCCATTTTGAAAATCACCATTTTGTGCCTAAATGGCATAGTGTATAAAAAATTGGCTCCACTATTTCACTCAATCTAAGGTCCCCACTCCAGTACTCTTGCCTGAAAAATCTCATGGATGGAGGAGCCTGGTAGGCTGCAGTCTATGGGGTCACTACGAGTTGGACACGACTGAGCGACTTCACTTTTGCTTTTCACTTTCATGCATTGGAGAAGGAAATGGCAACCCACTCCAGTGTTCTTGCCTGGAGAATCCCAGGGACGGGGGAGCCTGGTGGGCTGCCGTCTATGGGGTTGCACAGAGTTGGACACGACTGAAGCGACTTAGCAGCAGCAGCAAAGTCCCTTAGGAGCTTCCTAGATGTCTCAGTGATAATCCGCCTGCCCATGCAGGAGACGTGGGTTGGATCCCTGGGTCAGGAAGATCCCCTGGAGAAGGAAATGGCAACCCACTCCAGTTTTCATGCCTGGAAAATCTATAGGACAGAGGAGCCTGGTGGGCTACAGTCCATGGGGTTGCAAAAGAGCTGGACACGACTTGGATGAAACAACAATAACAAGGTCTCTTGGAACTCTAAGCACAAGTTTAAGAAAAATCACCACTTTTAAAATGGCTCTACAGGGGACGAGTAAACACAGAAATTGATGTGGATGCTCGTGTCACCTGTCAACACTAGGTTATACGCACTCAGATGAGTCAGTTCTTATTTTCACTTTATACTTTTTCATCAAAATCAAAGCAATTTTTAAAATGTTTATCAAGAAATGAATAGGCCCCAGAGAAGGTGTAACCAAATCCTTCCAGATCTGTGGACCCGTTTTAGGTAGGGGGAGCCATGTTTGAGGCTGAGAGGCAATGTGATTTGACCATTTTGTTACAGGGACAAGCAAAATCTGACTACATATTCAACCCTTTTTTTCTCCCCCCAATTTAAACTTTGCTTCTTATTGCTTTTGTTCACTAAGGGGATCCTATCCAAACATAATGGCCTGCCTCGGGGAACCCTGCCACTCTGCTGCTGCTAAGTCACTTCAGTCGTATCCAACTCTGTGTGACCCCATAGATGGCAGCCCACCAGGCTCCCTCATCCCTGGGATTCTCCAGGCAAGAACACTGCAGTGGGTTGCCATTTGCTTCTCCAATGCATGAAAGTGAAAAGTGGAAGTGAAGTTGCCCAGTCGTGCCTGACTCTTAGCGACCTCATGGACTGCAGCCTACCAGGCTCCTCCATCCATGGGATTTTCCAGGAAAGAGTACTCTACCTGAATGCTAAACCAAAATGCCTTTGGTCAGGGAGATAGCCTGACCCTGTTCACCTGTGAAAGGCTGCAAGAAAGAAATGACCATATCAGCTTCCTGAAGCTGACCATTCCAATAGATATTTGCAAGACTTAAGAACTTCCTCACTTCCTCCCCATCTCTACTCTATAAAAGAATCTGCTGCTGCCAAGTCGCTTCAGTCGTGTCCGACTCTGTGCGACCCCACAGATGGCAGCCCATGAGGCTCCCCCATCCCTGGGATTCTCCAGGCAAGAACACTGGAGTGGGTTGCCATTTCCTTCTCCAATGCATGAAACTGAAAAGTGAAAGTGAAGTCGCTCAGTCGTGTCCAACTCTTAGCTACCCCATGGACTGTGGCCCACCAGGCTCCTCCGTCCATGGGATTTTCCAGGCAAGAGTGCTGGAGTGGGGTGCCATTGCCTTTTCCGATAAAGGAATCTAGAATTCTATAAAAGAATCTGTCCAGACCCCAACAAGATGGTTGTTTTGAAACATTAATCTGCCATCTTCTCGGTCTGCTGGCTTTCTGAATAAAATTGTTATTCCTTGCTTCAACACCTCCTCTCCTGACTTATTGGCCTGTCGTGCAGTGAGCAGAGTAAGCTTAGACTTGGTAAAAATTCCTTCCTGACTCTCTGGAGTCTAAACGCAGTGGGTGGCTAAGATAGGAAACCACATCTTTAGTAGCAACTGAAATAGCTGAGCAGAAGGTGAAAGGGCTGAAAGATGGGGAGGGGAGGGAAGTGGATAGGGGAGGACTTTGAGAGAAGGAAGGGAGGAGGGGGTCAATGGATCTTCATTGTTGTTAGAGGAAAAAAACAGAGAGATGTCAATAGATTTTCTAAGTGGAAACCACATAATATATCCATGTTTAGGTTTCAAGGATCCTCCAAGAACTCTGTTCTTGGAGACAAGCTTCTGCACATAACTGATTCAACAAAACTCTCTAGAAGGAACACTTAGTCCCATGTCAAGTGGGATTTGCCATTAGAAGCCTTGGACACTCTTCTGAATTCTGCTAACTGGAAACTGGAAGCTATGGTAACACAGGAAGCTGTTTCCTGGTCTGAAAAATTGTGGACAGGTCGGAAAGTGGATGAAATGTTAAAAAAAAAAAAATCCCAGAGCAGCCTGACAGAAAGACCCAGGGGAAAAAAATGATACCAGACAAATTCATTCTGGAAATCCCTTTGTAAATGGTCTGAGCTGAAATGAACCTAGCCTTGAACAGAGAGGAAAAGATGCAGTCAGAGATTAGGTTTTGGAAAGTGATTTCAAATAACTGCTCTGTTCTCTGCCCACAGGAGTAAGCAGCTTGGCTTTCAGAAGACATGGCCATTTATGGCTGTCACCGCCTAACAGGGCCACCTGCACAGCCACCCCAATTGCCCACACACATTTGAGTCTGTTCAAAGACACAGAAGGAATTTTCATACAAAAGAATCTTTTGGCATTAGCAGTAGTTCAGTCAGACTGTGATGGAAGATCAACACATTTATATTATCATCACACAGAGGTTTGATTTTTCTACTGGCACAAAGTATTCTGAAAAAGAATGGAAAATTACCCCTGTCTACTTCAAAGAGCAAGGGTGACTTCCTCGAAATCTGTAGCCCTTCGGCGTTGCTCAGGGCACTGATTTAATTCAAAGAGAGCCTGTGTGTGATTGACAGCTTAAGAAAAGTCAGGTTTATTTGTGAGAGATTTGCGATCAGATTATAATAGGGATGTAGAAAGATATCAAGCAGTTAGGAAAACAAGAACAGATTTTAGATCTGTTTACCAAGTTGCGAATAGTCTATTACAAAAAGCCTGCACTCTTGTGAGAATCTGCAGGCAAGCTATTGGATAACTTCTAAGAAAAATATTCACCAGAGGCATAGAAATAACTAAACAAATCTGGTGAATGCATTTTCACACAAGGAGCACATGTCACTAAATTCAGTCCAAAACTGAACCTATCCTAGTCTGAGATCCAAAGGCTTCTCAGACTAGGTTAGAAGTAAGTCAGACATAGGTGTTCAGAATACCTATCTGTTAGCGCAACAGACAGTTGAGGTGTGCGCGCTCAATCATATCTGACTCTCTGCATTACCAAGGACTGTTCTGTGAGGCTCCTCTGTCCATGGGATTTTCCGGGCAAAAATACTGGAGTGGGTTGCCATTTTCTTCTCAAGGGGATCTTCCAAACCTAGGCCTCAAACCCAGGTCTCCTGTATCGGTAGATGGATTCTTTACCACGGTGCCCCTGAAAATTCTACTGAATACCCCCAATCCCAAATTTTATATCCTTTTTTACAATGATATATTACTGGGTATGAGTATAGTCATTGTCATTTTGTTAGCTTACTTTCCTTTTGAAGAAAATAAGCAACTGGTAAAATTCCAAAGACATGAGTTTTAAGCCCAAATAACATCTCAAAATGAACTGTTTATTGAATAATCCTTCTGATGAATTGTCATTGACTTTGCTATGTGACAGGAGTCATTACTGAGTCACAGAGTGACTCTGATTTCAGATTGCACTCACAACTTGTCAGGAGGCACAGAACACAATTGCTACCATCATAGTTGTTCACTGCTGTGTTATATGGGGTGCTCAGAAAAAATAATTAATACTATTGCATTCCTTTTGTATCATGAACTTACAGCATAGCAACTATGGCATTGTATTTCACTGAATTTTCTTCTGTATTTGCCTGCCAATTGCCTGAAAGCTTTCAAGAGCAAAACTGTGTGCCTTATCCCTCTATTTTTATAATCTGGACAAGTGCCTGGTATACCAGTAGCCCTCAACAAAAAATTATTGAATGAATGAATGAAGAATGAATAAGAGCTTCCTTCAATTTGTGCTGATCTTTACACATCAAAACTGAATACAGTTTTTGAAAGCCATTGAAGGCAATCCAAATATGCCCTCCCCAAATATGCCATATTTTGGCATAAAGATTATTTTGAGTGGGAGACAGTTCATAATCAATGGATGCAAGATGATTCTGTGCCTTGTCCTTATCTGCCTAAATGGAGGACATTAATTTCCCTGTGAGAAGGAGGTGTCCCCCTCTCCCTTTTCTACCTTGTTTTGTAGCAGAAAGAGAAGAGCAATTCATATCACGAGAGACACTCGAGCCAATATTCGCCTAAAGCAACCCTTATCTTCAGCTTCCCTGGTGGTCTAGTGGTTAAGACTCCATCTGCCAATGCAGGAGACATGGGTTCTTTTCCATGGAAGATCCCACATGCCGTGGAGCAACTAAGTCCATGTACTACATCTGTTAAGCCTGTGCTGTAGAGCCCGGGAGCCGTGACTGCTCAGCCCTCCATGTGCTCCAGAGTCCATGCACTGCAACAAAAGAAGCACTGCAGAGAGAAGTCTGTGCAACACAACCAGAGAAGAGCACCCGCTTGCCACAACTAGGGAAAAGCCTGTGCAACGACAAGACCCAGCACAGCCAAAAGTTAATAAAAATTTAAAAATAATCGTATCTAAAAAAAACCAATAACCCTATCTTCAGTTAGTTTTCCCATACATATTTCTTAGTTACTTCCCCATAATTTGCCATTTGTTGAAACTCAGCTCCCCCCTTTTGTTAAAAGGGTATATAAGACCCCGAGTCTTACCATTGGTTTGGATTTCACTTTTCTATAGACTCTCATGCACATGGGCTTCCCAAGTGGTGCTAGTGGTAAAGAACCTGCCTGCTGATACAGGAGACCTAAGAGACGCAGTTCTGATCCCTGGGTGGGTAAGATCTCCCGGAGAAGGGAATGGCTACCAATTTCAATATTCTTGCCTGGAGAATCTCATGGACAGAGGTACCTGGTGGGCTACAGTCCATAGGGTTGAACAGGTTTGGATAGGACTGAAATGACTTGGCACTTATGTACATAAATCTGAATAAAAATTGTGTGCCTTTTCTCCTGCGAATCTGTCTTTTGTTAGTTTAATTTGCAGGCCCCGAGGAACTCAGTATAAGAGGGTAGAGGTAAAGATTTTCCTACCTGGCATTATTACATTTATTCATACTTCTCTTTACAACTATCAGAGAAATCTTTCTCCTGGCTACATTCACTTTATTTCTTATCCTCTCTCTCCCCTCTTAATATTTCAAAGTAATGTATAAAAGCACAAACCTCTATCTTGACCACATGGGACTCTTTTTAAAGGCTTTTCCTTCCTGGTAATGATGCAACCTCAAAAATAAACTCCAGAGGTTTCCACTTGTCAGCTCCTGCCTTTCTGAATGACACCATTTTCTACACATGGGGACTTCAAGCACATTTTCATCCTTATATTACTTTTGTCTGTTATTTTGTCAATTTTCACTATCTTAAACAACCTTTGATTATAGATTTAGCCAAGTTAATTTCTCCTTTCCAAAGGATACACCAAACTCTCATCTTTGTTCAGGGTAATAGAACTCTCGGCATTGCCCAATTTTACCCAGAATTTGCTAGGCCAGGTAAGAGAATTCTCCCATCCCCCCATATCTGATCACTTTGATATATGATTAAATCCCTCATCCCCACCACTCCCTAGGTGATGTCTGATCACCTCGGTTTGCCCACAGCAAGAATGTCAGGTCAGTTTAGCCAGAATTCCCTTTATCCGGGATGCTTCATCTCTGTGTGCTCCCATCCACAAACCCACACCCTCCTCCTTGGCTATAAAGCTCCATTTGTCCTTGCTGTCTTCAGAATTAAGCCCAGTTCTATACTGAGGTCTCTCATTCCTTTGTGCAATCGCCCATGAATAAAATCTCTTTTTTACCACGTTACTGTCAGACTCTGATTTTCTTTCACAAGTTGTACAGGGACCAGGATCTGAAAAAGGAGCTCGTGCAAAGGAGCTCCCTTCTGTTACTTGCTGTGCCCTGCCAGAGTGTAATTTTCAAAACACTGAAAACATAACTTGCATGCCTCTGCATCATCCATCTGGTTAGAATCACCAGAAAGACCATAAAACCAAATCCCTCATCATGGCTGCAACCAAGTGGAAATGACTTAGTGGCTTTGCATGGACTAGCACCAAAACCAAACATACGCATGCTCAAAAAATCCCAGAGAGTAGAGAGGATTAAAGAACCTGCGGAAACCGAGAGTCAGCAAGGTTCAAGTTCTACCGCTTTTTGTTAGTCACTCTGGGAGCCAAGACAAGATCAGCCTGGGTTCATGTAGCCTGTGAGGTTTACTTTTCAAGCAATGCATTGCACCAGGCTTCCAGGTGAGTCCATATGAGTGCTGCACTGCAGCCTCCAAAATTTCTCAAGTATAAGTTTTCTAAATGTTAAAAATGTGCATCATATGCATAAATAAAAAATAAGCATATGTCCAAGATTTTAACCAACTCAGTAATTAGTGAAGGAACCAGTAATACTAGCTCAAAAGACACTTGGAAGAACAGAGAGATGGACAGGTAAACAGATACACAGAGACTGATAGATATTAATAAACAGATAGTTACAGACAGTCGGTTTAGAATGCTAGAATTTGTTAATAGATTCAAAGTGGGTTACTATCTTATGGGTCTAGTAAATATAATGTTTGAGATTATCTTTAATATTTTTATTATAGAAATGAATTGCTTCTCTAGTGGAACAAAATTATTTGCATTGCTGTGGGCAAGAATCCTTTGCACTGTTATCAGTTTCTGCAAGATAATATCTTCCCTTACAGAGATATACAACTATTATTGTTCAGTCACTAAGTTGTATTCAACTCTTTGCAACCTATAGACTATAGCCTGCCGGGCTTCCCTGTCCTCCACAATCTCCCAGAGTTTGCTCAGATTCCTGTCCATTGAGTCAGTGATGCTCTCTAACCATTCCATCCTCTGCCACTCCCTTCTCCTTTTGCCTTGAATCTTTGAGTCAGCTCTTCCCATCAGGGGGCCAAAATATTGGGGCTTCAGCTTCAGTATCAGTCCTTACAATGAACATTCAGGGTTGATTTCCTTTAGGATGGACTGGTTGGATCTCCTTGCAATCCAAGGGACTCTCAAGAGTCTTCTCCAGCACCACAGTTCAAAAGCATCCATCAGTTCTTCAGTGCTCAGCCTTCTTTATGATTCAACTCTCACATCTGAACCTGACTACAAATTTGCAGCCCTTGAAACTGTACTCTGTAATTGTTTTTCTCTATTTCCAAGTCTTGGATCATTTATCTTGGCATCCTTTGGAATTTTATTTTTCTTCATTCTTTATTTCTCTCCCTTCATTCTTTCTTTCCTCTTCAGATATTTATTGATCATTTACTGTGTTCTAGATAAGCACTGACCAATAGAATTTCTATGATGATGGAAATGTTTTATGTCCCTGCTTTTCAGTATGGTAGCCACTAACCACATGTAGCTATTGAATAGTTGAAATTTGGCTTATAGGACTGAAGTGTTTTTAATAGATTTAATTTTGACTAGTTAAACTCTAAATAGTCATGTGTGACACTGGGGACCATCATGGAAGGTGCAATTCTGATACTGTGTGTGATTCATCAATACATGATGTTCCATGTCCCTCACCTCCCATCCTTCAGCACCTCTAAGGTATATATGCTCACAGAGAAGTTAGGGCAGGTATGAAAGCTCTGTTCTAGAAGGCAGCAGATGCTCTGTGGTCTCAGAGGGGAGACTACATGCATCTATCTGGACTGTCCTGTACAGGTTTTAAACAATAGTGGATGAAACTTCGACTTGCCAAGATATCAAAGAAAGACATTCCAGGAGGACGGAATAGGATGGCAAAGGTAGAGAGATCCTTAGGGACTGCGGAGTCACACTGGTAGGCCTCTGCACAGCTCAAGAAGGCAGGCTGGGAAGCCTCAGCTTTCTACAAAGGAAGGGGGCTTGGAAACAGACTGGAAAGTCCTTTGAAATTGCTGATATCTTAGAACTTCCTCCTATAAAAGTTCTGGGAAATCATTAAACACCTGGGGCCAGGGGTAGGACAGGACCAGATTATTATTATTTTTTTTTGCTATACAGTAGATCCTTGCTGGTTATCCATTTTAAATATAGCACTGAGGACCAGATCTTTATTATTAAAAAGCTTCACAAAGACAATGTGGAAGATAGATTCAAAGGCAGTAGCCACTGATGTACAGAAGACTTGTTGGGAGGCTGCTAAAATCATCATCGTGTGAGGTCATAGGATCCGCATTAGAAGAGTGCTAACCAATGAGGTGGGAGATATTCTTCTGCATTATTATAGACCAGTAACAGGTTTATGTTTTACAAATATAAATCATATATGTATGTCTGTGTATATAAATATATGTATA